>JAOBAT010052507.1:0-29568 GCA_026413305.1 Hydrozoanthus tunicans | reverse complement strand
ACTTTATAAGTTGAAAACGTTTGTTTTAAACTACCATTTAACTTTTATACCATTTTTGATATTTTAACCTATTTGGCGTTTTTTTATGTATTCTTTACGTTATCTTGCTTTATTTCCTTTACGCTCCTCGATGTTATCTCGGTTGGCCACATAAGAAATTTATAGTTATAGTTTCAAGCTTACAGCAACAGAAAAATAGCCCTGGAGGGGTTATTTGTATCAATCATATCTCAAAAGTTAACCCGGCCACACCCCTTTTTCATTCCATTTTTGCAGTTTACATATAATTGACAAATGAAGAAAGTTTGACTAAAATCTAGGTGCGGGTTCTATTTCGATGGAATGACCTTAAGGGTTTTCGCGTTTGGTATTTATGTGAGATTTTTTATCTTTTTTCAAGCATAGAAATAGGATTGAACTTGTAAAAAAAGGTAAAGTGGTGTTATGCTTGACGTCCAGTTAGCTAAATTGAAGAAACAGCACAAGAAATTGTTCAGCCTAGAGCCAACTGGCAATTCTTATAAACAGGAATCAAACAATTGTTAATTGTGACATACAAACAGTAAAAATCTTTTTTTCTTTGTTAATATGTACTTTCATAATAGTTTCCAGTCTAATTCGAGTCAATGGCGTGTTCTTGCTCGAAGCTTACTTCAACGTGAAGCTAAAACCAAGAAAACAAGACAAAAATACGGCAAACGTCAGACGACAAATTGACGTTTGCCGTATTTTTGTCTTGTTTTCTTGGTTTTAGCTTCACGGAATATCTAAAATAAACTGGCCGAGGAAAAAAATGAAAAACGTAAAAGGAAGAAACAAAGGCAAGTACATACTAAAAGCGACACAGTAAGTTGAGTTCAAACCTCCGGTTTGTAGCGTCTGCACTCAGGGGGAGGTTTGGCAGCAACTAAACGAGCGGTCTTGTTCGACTAAAGAATGGCTTGCGCAATTAACTGAAAAGCCGGCATTCTGAGAAACAAGCGGAGGTCTAAGAACCTCGAGTTTGTGGCGGTAGAACAGGGCGTTGAGCTTCCGCTTGGTTTTCAACTGCGAGGATCAAATGCGAAAGACTCGGCTGTCTTTTCAGAATGAGCGGTTACGGTAGAGCAGTCTCAAAATATATTCGCAACAGACAGACCGCTGACATCAGAAAATAATTATGTCAAGGGAAATAAAAATGTACTGATAAAATAACACCAAATCACATCGTCACATTATAAAATTACAAACTTTCTGCTAATATCTAAACATTACAAACATCTTTGAAGAACAAAAGATGACTTGAAAATCGCAATTCCGTGATTTAAACTCCACAATAATTAAAAGGCTTGTTAGAGTAGTGGCGTACATATTTGTTGAAATAAAATGACAACAAATTATTAATGCAAACTTTATCAGTTAAACATGAGACTTTTTGAGTATTTACATACCGCGCCTCTGTTCTGTATCTTCTGTATCTGTAACTTTAATGCGATTTCAAGTATTTTTTTTTTTGATAGCAAAGATGCCTCAAGTTGCATTTATATTTGGGTTTCCCTGAATTTCACTGAACAACCTGAGCCCGTTAAAAAAACGAATAGAACAACAAATTTCGCGTGTGGACTCTGGTTACCTACCTAACGTCGATTTAAAAGCAACAATGCATGTGTGTGTTTGTTCGAAGCGAAGGCAAATGCATAAACAAAAAATACCCGAAAACATCAAGTTCCCAACCTTCTTACTCGTACTCTTGCAAATTTTATGGCGCAGCAAAGACTATCTTTAATAACGCAGGCTCAAGCTGAGAGCCAGGCGCGGCCGCCCAGTTCCACAAAATGAAAAATAAAAATAATAAAAGTAAAAAGAACAGCCTCGAAACCTCAACTTGGCGCCTCGAGCCCGAGTAATGAGAGCACCAACATGAAGTACCACGAAGCTGGATAGACTGAACAATTTCTTTTTAGCATTGTCAACTGTTTTACAAAATGGAAAGAAGTTTGCTTGCACAAACACAAGTTATAATTAACAATTATCCCTCGAACCCGAATGGGCTAGAAGCCAATAGCCCATGAGGGCAAGAGGGATAATTGTTTTAGTAAAATCATACTAGTTGGTCAAAAATCAGAAGTAAAGCTCTAAAGTTAATTTTATAATGTTTACGACAAATATGATGACGCGCAATCGCTACTCGTAGGCTATCACTAATAGCCTATGAGTAGCGTAGCCAATCAGAATGCAGCATTCATGATAGACCACTAATATGATTTTACTAATCTCTTTTACAAGGATGTATTCCCTATAGAACTCCTAACAATAAACAAACTGACTCAGCGCCTCGTTTTGTTTAATAGTCCAAGTTCTCGTTCAAACACACTGTCCTCAGTTAGATTCTTTTGTTTTAAACTTTTAAGGACTTGTTTAGTAAACACTTCCAGAAATGAGAATCAATGAATTTTAATTAACTTTCTGCCCTTATGTAAAAACTAACACCTCTATGTATCATTTTCCATACAAGTTAATTAAGCATGATAAAATAAAACAAAAATAACTGTCCGAGTGCCCATCGCTCCATTCTTTAGGCCAGCACGTTAGACTAGTGGGTTCCTGGTGACTACTGCTCACTCTCACCACTGAGAATCGCCTTGAAGGAAAACGGGATGAACAAGTACCCTGACCCACCATAGAACTTGTTCTGGAACTCGACCCTTTTAACGGAAGCCACCGAGTTAGTAACCATTTTTTCTACGATAAAAGTGGCGGGTATTACTCGAAACAAAAAATCTAATTATCGAATTTTCAATTTTCTTTTAAAGTGTTTTCAAGGGCCAAAAATTCAAAATCGGAACTATACTCAATTTTATCACTACCATATCCATCAAAATTTCAATTGCAAACACCATCACATTACCCATGTCTTTTCGCTATCACTCTAAAATCTTAAGAGCGGATGACCGAGAAAATCAAAAACTTGTCGACAAATGTGAAAAATCCAATTTCTTCATATTTGGCCAGAAGAAATCCCTGATGAACTGTTACGAAAATCCAAGTTAAACTGATCAAAGTGTTTTTCGAGAAATTTAGAAAAATGTGAAATCCATGTTCGGCGTTCGCCGAAGACAGCTCGTGACTTTCAAGTTTTTTATCAGTTCTCCCAACATATACCCCTCGCGTTTATGTCACAGGCCAAAAGACACAGAAAATACGTTTTATTGCTTATATATGAATATGTTAAATAGTGTAAACCACCTCGAATTCTAATTCTCTCAGAGTCCTGGCTGTCATTGAATGATTAATTAGGGCAAAGTAAAAAAACAAATCCCAGTTCACCCATGGGTTTCTTCTGGCAAAATATGAAGATATAAGGTTTTTTACTTTTGTCGACGAGTTTTTTATTTTCTCGGTCATCCGCTCTTAACGTTTTTACGCGATTCTTGTTGTCGTGCTGCTAAAAAAATGTTATGATTTCGCTAACGTCGTGCTCGTTTAATGTCCAAAAAAACTATTTTTCATTCTTTCTTTTAAAATTATTATCATCTATAAACTCAGAGTTCGAGCAGCTGAGAAATTTCCGCAATGACCGAGCAGACCAGGTATAGGTATCATGTGATGTAACAGCAGGCTTAAGGGTTTTTTTAGTTCTTTAAAAAATTCGCATGTTCCTTCAGATCTTTATTAGATGGTCGATAAGACCTCATGTAAGAGATTTGCAGGGAACTGCATGACAAACGAAGCACTTTAAATTTAAATTGTCGGCATACTATCATTAAAAAACAAAAAGCAATAAAAAAATGCCCAACGAACTTGGCGTGCTTACAGCCGGTTCCTAGACAATTGACTCGTGCACACTAGGACTCTCGGGTTGGGGCTCTTGCTCGGCCAGAAATAGACGGGAGTCCCAAGACTTTCTTATTTGCATGTTTAAAACCTTGAAACATAACGGGAACTGCGAGAAACTGTTTCATTTTCGAAAACTCGTATTATTAGTTGGTTAAGTTTGCTTCAAAAAGAAAAAAAAATTTTGATTGGATTTTAATAACATTAACAAAACTTGTGCTTCTGAAGCCAAACATACTTTCTACACTCATAACAATGGCAACAAAAATTTATTAAACTTGAAGGGGTTTTCGTTTCGATGCTAGCTGGAAACTCAAAACACAAGATTCAAAGTTTTATTTAGTGTTGTAACTAGTTTAGTTATTACTTGTTGTCTGACTCAGTGACACGACCCCAGAATTGAATCGTTGTTCTCTGAGTATTAGGAACGGCTCGTAAACTGAAAGGAAACGAGGCCTAATTATTAAGTACTTTGATAAAATGACTTACCAGTGCAATCGAAGGGCGTGCAAAAAAGCGGACAACCCCTCCATTACCAACAAAATGGCAACAGTAAGCACTGCAAAATATAACAACAATAAAAAAAAACTCAAACAAAACAAATTTGAAAGTCTTAGAATTAAACAAACCGGACACCGTGTCTTGATTTATATTATCGGGCACGCATGATCATAACACACTTACATATACACACACATTAGGTCGTTGCATTAGCGCCCCTTACCTGCCCAGGCTCCAAACATGAAGAATGCAGCCAGTATTCCCACATACCCTTGCATTGACAAGGCCAACTTTAGTACCATGTTCCACAACACCTCGGACAGCTCTGCAAGTAAAATATGTACGTGAAAAGAATTGTCAAATTTCACTAGAAACAGTTAACTAACATAGTATCAGGTTACTATAGATTAGTGGAAGTCACAGACCGACAAAAACCTTTAGTTTTTCCTTAATAACTCGGACTTTCTGTTGAAAGCACGAGTCTGAAAATCCTGGCTCTTCGTCGTCACATCTGGTCCGTCAAAACGAACCTGCGAAAATGCTTCGGCCAAGCGTTCCTTGTGCAAACGCTACAAAACAAAGAAGAAAAATCTATCCCTTTTATGGTCGCTAAGTAATCGCACGGAGAAGGAAAAAAAAATTGGTGCATTTCTGCACTAAAATTCTGCTGCTTAAGGGGTCATGCATTTTTCTCATATTTCATTCACGAGCGTACAAAATGAGTTTTTCAAAACCCCTCCTCTCCCTCCCCCAAGAAATGTTTTGAAAGCATGTTTACCGCGTCGTAAATATGTAAACCTCAACCACTGACCTGCATGGGCCAGACTTAGAGCCCAAAGACGGAGGTAGGAAGCAGTGTTCGAGATGCAGCCAAGGCAATATTCAATGGTGTGGATTACTTGACGAATAAACAAGTCGCCAAAATCAAACTGCAAAAAGCGATAAATGGGTTGTCATAAAGTATAGCACACATTACGAAGGGCTTACAAGAACAAACAAGACCAAAGTTTAAAAATGTATAAAACTGAAAAGGTCTGATACTTAGTTAAACGGGGCTGGCCTTTACCTACAACTGAAAAATACAATTGCAAAACAGGATAAATTGGCACTATGCAATAACAGATGTTAAAGAAATACGTTATTATTATCAAAAATGTTAAGTATTATATGGCCCCTTACGCTAAAAAAAATGCAGTAAATCGAAACATGAAATCAAAGATATGTATGCCAAAGTGTGGTGCTGTACATATCTACTCACTGGCTCCTCTGCCTCCTCAGTGTCATCCTTGTGAAAGTCGTCATGATGGACCACTTGGTGTTCCGCAGCTGCCCCATCACTCTGCACAGAACTGCTACTGCTGCCATGGCTTCGGAGCCTATTGAACCCAACCTGCATTGAATAACGAAAACTATAGTTATTGCTAAATCTCCCAATCTGCAAACAACAGTCAAAACGTCTCTCGTCTGGGTTTCACACTTCTACGAGGTTCGAGAGGTTTACTTTGCCCAAAAATTAATCGAATGCAGCCCTTTCTTAAGTGGCTGTAAGTTCTCTTTTGTAAATGATAGCCGGGTATTCATTTTGATTTTACTTTTCTGAGTCAAACAAGTATTCATCTTTCACTGCAAAGAAAAACGCGAGCTAGAAAAAAATAATGAAATAATTCTGTAACAAAGTCTCTATCTCTCATCCTCTCCCGAGGTTAACTTTTTATCAAGATGCCGACGCTACTTGAAAAAGTTCAGAACTTAAGACGAACAAAAACCTAATGTCTGAAACCTCGAAACACCTTTTTCTGCCGTTTCAGAAAAGATCGACTTTGAACGAAAACTAAAGGCGAACCCACTTTCCTAAGTATTACATCTGCACAGGCGTCATGCAGTGGACGTGTTATGCAAACTCGGACAGTCGACAAGCAAACACGCGTGAGCACCGTCAATCTGCTTCTCCCATTGATAACATTTTTACTAACAAACAAGATATCGATATCATAATGGGGAACATTGTTTCCGATATAACAGATAACTTTAAGCAGTTCTGCATCACTCACGCCGCAAACGGGAAAAAGAAAAAACAGCACCGGCCATTGTATACAGAGACTATTCAAATTCAATAGTGATTTATCTCTATAGACTGGCAACATGCGTTTTCTGGAAAAGAGACAAATACCGAAAGCTATTTTCCGTATTTTAAAATAAACTAAATAAAATATTATTTGATTAAATACTGAATTGCTTCAACGTGCTTTTAATTTGACGGCCTTTGTATACCAGCTAGTTCCCGAAAGAAGAAATCTCTGATAGGGAGAGGCACTTAACTGAGCATGCGACAGTAGACATTTCAAATAAAACTCAGGCTGAATATATAAAATTATGTTTTCTTGTTGGGTTTTCATAGATTTACAAAAAACATTTATACGGTGGATCATCATATCCTTTTTCAAAAGCTCGACCACTATGGTTTTAGGGGTGCTGTAAATGCCTGACTGCATGGTGTTCTTAGTTGGTTTTTAAATGTTGCAAATTGCCAACAATGTATGGCAAACAGGCGACTGACGAGCGTTTCAAAACTATCCAAAGAGCAAAGAAAACCTGCAAATTAATACTAAGCTACTAGTAAGTGAGTCTAGTCAGAATCTGAGTCAAGAATTAAATTCCGGCTTTTGTACATTTTCGACGATTCCTACTGTGCTTCTGCAGTTGAAGACTGGTTTCGGTGTTTATAGTGTTGTTTATAGTTCCGCTTTGAATAGAAGTTTTAGAGAGTAAAGACAAAGAGGAATGTTGTTTGACAGCGTCGGCATCATGGTTTTATGGCAACTATGATTTTTTACATTAGGGCCGAGTCCAGCCATTGTCTTAATTAGTGAATTTAGCGTGTTTATGCCAGTAGCAGAGTTTTAGAACCATGGTTTAGATGATTTGTTTTTGCAAATATTCTTTGCGAGATAAAAAGGTGCCTCCGTCGCGGTTCATTCTACTGGCCTGTTTACAGCATACACTTAATTAGCTACTACAGGATCCCTGGTACCTAAAAGAACAGAAAACGTTTTCGGTGTGACTTTTCTTTTATCTCTCGGGTTATCTCCCGTGTCCGTGTTTTAGTCCGTCTCTCAAAATAGTCGTGGTAGAAGAGTTGTTGTTTCATGTAGCTTCACGTCGCCCCAGCACATGTCTCTATGCTTCTTACGACTGCGGAGTCCGAAATGAATAGTATTGTTAAATCAAATGGTATTTAGAAAAGCTTCGGCACTTGAAAAGTTTTTGGCTGTCTATGGTGCTTTTCGAGACTAAGAAAATAAGAGTTTGTCCTTGATGTTTGTAAAAAAGAACTGGAAAGGCTCTACAATCAAAACAAAATGACCTCAAGCAGAAGGCAAAGGAAACAAACCGAACGCCTCTGTCGCTCTAAGCGAAGACGAAGTCAACGTGTTTCGTAAGAATGAACTTTTAGGAAGTCTCCGGCGCTGCATCTTGACATGCGGAGTCTTTTTACTTCATGCCGAAATCGACCTAAATATTGTAAGACTTAAATATTTCTTCTAAAGGTCACTTTGAAAGGGACAACATGACCTGTCTGAAGGAAATGCTACGCTAAAAATTACATTTTCTTCTTTTACGAACAAGAAAACACAGTGCCAAGACTCGATGCACTGAGCACATGAAAAAAAAAAAAAACATGTGCAGTCGATATGAATTCAATAACTTGCTAATTACAACGAAGACATACGGTAGTTAAAACTAACTTATGAATGATTTTAAGTTTTGCTAAGAAACAATCGGGCTTACCCCGAACACTTTCCGTGAATTGCTTCACTCACTCACTAAAAACTCAATTAAACTGATGATTTTATAGCTCACAGACGAACAATATAATGCCATAAAAGGTCAGTTCTTACTGCATGTTCCTGTTTCTTTTTGTACTGGTGCCTCAAATAGAACGGTTTTACCAACAGCATCCATGGAACACATGCAACAGCAATCACCACCATAATTGGTTGAATAGTTTCCTAGAATAGAAATGGCAAGTCAAAGTCAACAGCAAGTTAAACAGCAAAATCTTCAGTGTTTTCATTGAGCTGGTTATTA
The DNA here is from genome assembly GCA_026413305.1 of Hydrozoanthus tunicans. NCBI lineage: Eukaryota > Metazoa > Cnidaria > Anthozoa > Zoantharia > Hydrozoanthidae > Hydrozoanthus > Hydrozoanthus tunicans. The sequence continues at coordinate 21,165 of JAOBAT010052507.1, read as the reverse complement.
TCAGGTTATGATGTAGTGAGATCATGTCAATAACTGAAGGCCAAGTTGAAGCAACAATAAAAAGTTTATTTTGCATTAATACAAAATGCCAATAAAGATTAAAACCTCTAAGGGCAAAAAAAGGGATAATTAAAACTCCGTCTCACATCGTCTACGGATCTAATAAGTGGTTGAAACTTCCAGAAATCGCGAGCGAACAAGAAGATAACAACCGAGTTCTTTTGAACCTGTTCGTCATCTCGACCAAAATCCCCCGGAAAATATTTGCTCCCGCTTCTACCAGGACTATTCATTACTTTAGAGAGTGTCCTAACCTGTCCAGAGTAGAGAAGGTCTTTATCTTCTATTTTAGAGCCAAACGCCAGGAACATGTTAATTAGTGCCAGCAGCAGGCTTGGTTGCTAAAAGAAAAATATGGTATTAGATTATTACAGTATTTGTTACATGTATTGATTACAGTATTGTAATTAGAGCACTGCATGAATACTGAACTTGTTGACATACCCGAGGTGAGTTAACAGAAATTGCGATCCATTTGTAGAAAATTGCAATCACCAGATAGCCAAAGATACAGAACAAGAACAGCACCTGGAATAAACGAGTAATACTACGTCGTGAATTTTGGAAATTAAATAAATACTACGAATCGAGTTCAAAAACAGCATTCATAAAACGTGAAAGGCAATATAATAATTAAGGTTCGTCTGAGAATACGTTGTTGAAAAATCTGAGTGAAAGCAATAACTATAGTGCAGCGGATGAGAGCAGCTGTGAACAGTACAAACCTGAGGAATGGCCTCACAGTAAATGTTGATGGTTTTCCCGAAATGTCTGAAAGAACAAGACTTAAAACTTATTGGAATACCAACTGAACTTTTTCATCTTTAACGAGTGTATGAAAACAAAAAGACCTGATAGTTGACAAACTGGTACGTAATATCCCTATCCTTACGTAGATTTAATCTACACAGGTTTATTTCAGTAACTGAGCTGAGCTAACCCTTTCACGCATAAAAACATTAATACACTAATTGAATGCTTGGTCTGTACCATTTCTTTGCAGCCAATTGTTTATCCTCATGGCCCAGGTACTTCATGCTACGGCTATAAATTGTAATATCAAAATGAAAAATGCGAAGTTAAGGTTAGGACCTAGCATAAAGATAATAAGAGGTTATGGCATAATACTGATTTATTTCTTACTTGTGGTTAAATGCACTTAACACCACCCCAAACATCATTTGGGAAACGCCCATCACCACAGACATCTTCATTTTGAAGGAGTTTGTGAATGTCAACTTATTCTTCGCAACCTGCCATATCTACAAATAAATAAAACATACAATATTTTGAAGTTGTTCTCCGTTTTCTCTGAACTTCTACTTTTTACGTTATTAAACAAGGAACAGCTTTGTACACTCTTACTTAAAATAGAAATTTTTACCCCTACGTGTGGCTTGTAGTGTGTTGTATTGTCACAACTAACCAAACAATCGAAAAAAGGAATTTTTCCCTCCACTTCAACTTCTCTGGTAAACTGTATGTTGGCGTTCTGTTCGTTGAGGTGACTGTGAAAAATGTCGATCTCGTCTTCTGGTAAGACGATAAACGTATGTCGTTGTAGCATGACCAGAGCGGTATCGTTTGTCGGAAAGTAGTGAGGGCGCATTGTTCAATGTTTGATGGCGTTAGTAAAGTCCCCGGTAGATTGTAACTCGACAACAGTCGATCTAAGGACCACACTAACCCGGACAATTTCACCATATGATCTACTGTTACTCCTGAGTTCAAACTACTACCATTTTAACACAACTCAAGCATCAATATACCACATTTGCTTTGGCTTCTCACGCAAGTTAAAGTAGATGATGTTGTACAAGTTTCACTGGATGTTCAAAATCAAATTATAATTACAGTAAAACGTTTTGTGCATATTTAATACCACATTTCAACTTGCTTGAGACATGAAAATGAAACCTCACTTTTATTCATAACAACACAACACTGAATTTTTATCATTCTGAAGTTTTATTGCTAAGAATCAGGAACATTACGTGTAGAATAAACGATATGTAAATGTTTCACTCACAGGATCATAGCCAAAATAGTATGGTATCCCTCCATATGTACAACTAGGATTCATCTTTATAATGCTATGTTTATCAAGTTTTTCCAGTTCATGTAGACGTCGGTCACTGGAGGGAAAACAAACTAAAACGCTGAGTGAAAATCAATGAAAAATAATCTTTAATGCATACAAGTTGCTCCTACATGGAACAATTTCTAAGTTAATAAAAATTAACTATTATTTCCCATGGGGTGTCTAAGGTACTTTTCAGAATTATATCATTTTCAGTTTAAAACTAACATTTCGTAAGAATGTTTCTATTAACTAACTTTGTTATTAACATAGACATACTATAGGTGGAGCTCGGCCCTCGATTTACGTGTAGTGATATAACAGACAAATTATAGGCGGAATTCGGCCCTCGATTTTATTTGTAATTGCCCTCTATTTGAAGCTTCACATGGGCAATTACGAATTATCCTTGGGCAACCAGTTCATCACGTGAGCAAAAATCAAGACGGTGTGTTTACAAAACGAATTTTCGCGCGCGCGAAATCTTGAAAAACTAAAAAAAAAGGAAAGTAAAAAATTGTCTGCTAGATTATTAAAAGGTAATCGAATAAGTCCTCGTCAAATTTCAAATAAAATCACTCGTCTATTGGCCTAATTCGGAAAGAATTATCCTCCCTACGGTTGGGCAACTAATTCGAGTTAGGCCAAAAGACGCGTCATTTTTTCGAATTTTGACTCGGCCACATTCGATTATCTGTAACAATCGCTGTTTTACTTTGTTACCCCCACTATTATTGTTGGAACTTTGTCATAAAAAAACTGTTTTTACAAAGATTTATAAAGGGCAATAAGAAGGTCAACAAATATCATTTGCTAACTGTACCTGAGGTCGTTACAATTTTCTTCTGTATTGTTTGCAGGAAATACCCATGCAGTTCCAAATATGTTGACAGATTTTGAAAAGATGTCATTGTAGATCAACCCAGAATGGACAGCAAATATTCCCATCAATAAGATGATATAGCGACCACTGAATGCTGTATCAAAAAACTGTTTGAAGAGAAAAGAAATTGAGTTGCCAAAGATTCAAGAAAATTTAATAATTATCACAGGCCCAAAAAAAGACTCGTACCTCTCCTCCATTTTTGACGTTCTTCAGCTTGTTTTCATTCAGTACCAAATAAAGGGCAAACAGAAACATGATGAATCCGTGACCAAAGTCTCCGAACATCACAGAAAACAGAAAGGGGAAGGTAATAACAGTGAACAGAGCTGTAAAGAAGAAAAGAATTGCACCCATGTCATCTAACACTGAACGCCCAACATAGGATCTATTATCTTGGATGGCAAATCATTCCTAGTGGAAACAAGAAACTACCGTATAGAATACAGGAAACACATGAAACGTCAAGTTCAAAATGATGCCTAATCCATAACCAAGTCACTAATGTCCACAGTCATGTAGCTTTTAACTTGTTTATTTTCCTCAGATTTATCATGAGTTATTTTTCTTTGGCCATATAGCAAAGTTTGGCAAGAATTCAAAAAATAGGAAAACAGGAAACTATGGCCGTATTTTTGAGGAAATAGATAGCCTTTCTACAATCCCCAAATCTTACCCATAGTTTTCGTTTAACATCTAAAAAAAATAAATAATGTTCATAACAAATCAATTTTGCATGAGAATATTATATTGCACATACTTTAAAACCTTGGGTTTATGCAGGGTTCCTGCACGTTCTAACTCAGAAAATTTAAGACCTTTTTATGACTCAAACTTTCCAAATACAAGACCTATGCTCCTCCAAATTTTTCCATGTGCAGATTTTAAAAACTCAGTCTGATCAATATATGACAGGTACTGTCTGGAGGGTCTTATATTCGGAACAAAACGTTCGTTGGCAAATGGGTGGGTTTACATCCGGATGAGGAGGGGGGGGGGATTTAAGTGGGGTTTTACAGTATTTAATGTAACAATCTTTCATTTCAACATGTAACTGAGTTTTTCAAATCCAGATTTGCATCAACTATTAAGAAAATAACCAAGATTCCTTAAAGATGTCCACTCAGTCAGTTCTTAACTTTATGCTGACAGAAAATACTTTGAATGGAAACTACTACAATCATAAAACTGTAAAGGATAGTATAATTCCTCTGTACAGTACATGGAACAGTTGTTCAACAGCGAGAGTGTTGAACAATACACTTTCAGTTTATAACACCCCCACAGTTAATCTTATCTTCTTGGATAACCTACAACTTCAGTTCAGTTCTTTTTCTATTTCTTAGATGGGGTTAGCAGCTGGGCTCTGTCAAGCAAGTACTGTACCAAAATGGGCACCCAAGCCAATTGTCTCACGGACAAAATTAACTTTTCAACTGAATTTGATAATTTTTAAGTGGTTTCTTTTTGATCTGTGAGCGCCTAAATTTTGAAGAAAACGGGCCCGTGCATTCTGTTCAATAAGCGAATCATGAAAGAAACGCTGCACAATAGCAGGACTGTTATTTGCCTAATTTGTTTCGGTAGTGTGTTCCACATCTAAGCCCTGTTATATTGGAATCGGGATTGGCATTTTTTCTGAACAAATTAGTTAATTGCTAACGAGTATTAAAAAAACAATTCACTATTCACTGAACTGTGATTGTTGAGTGTTTCTACATTAACATTCACCTGGATTGACTTCTTGGTAGTTGGCCACTCCGTATGCATCAACTATTGTCTGAAACGCGTGCGTGAACTTGTTGGTGCGGTTAAACGTAGGGGGTTCTTTTTTAGTCACCATGCGATTTAGGATTGAAGGAACACTAGCTCCACTTTGCTCCTAAAAAGAAATGGTAAAACGCAAACACTAACATTAATTAAAATAAAATTAAGCAAAAACGAGTCTCAGGTTCAAAGTTAACTAATGATGGTATGAGTTTAAGAATTTTTCTCTCACTTGCTTTTTGAAGGAGTTAAAGGGGAGAAGTTTGGTTTCCTCATCCAATATGTTCCAGTGTTTAATAGCACAAAAAAGTACATTAAATTTTCGTTAGTTGGTTCTTGGTGCCCCAATACAATATAATTGTTTTTAGGCTAGTCTAGTATTGTAATTGTGCCCAGATGCCACTTGGCAAAAGTTGCCGTTAAAGGATTCTGGGAGCATATCGTAATGATATTGATAGACGAAAAGTTCATTATGATGGATCACTAAGTCCTTAAGATTTAGAATACCTAATTGCTTAAAAAGAGGTTCAGAGTGAGCTTCTGCTTTTGGAAACGTGCAAATTTTCCTCCAGCCTTCATCTGGAGCACGATTAGAGGCTTTAGAGTAGTAATATTTAACAATTATTGTGTCATAAGTGAATATCTAACAATTATTGTGTCATAAGTGAATATCTTGTGTCACCCAGATATTCACTAATCCTGAGGCAAATAATTGTTTTAGTAAAATTAATCAGGTGATTACCAGAGAGAAATAGTCAAGCAAAAAAAGGAAAAACACTGCCGAGTTTTATTTCTTTATCAATTCAATTGCTGAACAACTAGCAGTGTGCACAGAAGATTGAAGAAAGCAAAGTGAACAAATTTTTTAACAGTTTTTTAACAGTTCAAACACAAGAAGCACGAATGTAGCTAAGAAAGTTGCAATAAGCAGCCAGTTCAAGCAGAAAAAACAAACACAATTGTTTACATTCACATTGAAGGTAAATGAGCCATTCTGGAAACTTCCAGAGGGGAGAATATTGCTCTCGGATAGAGCTAGTTGACAGCATGAACTGCTAAGTGCATGGTTTATCGCTTGAAGGAACTGTGGATTCAGTGCTAAAATGCGACAAAGCTGCTTTTGTTGTTTGAGTTTTTCCTAATTGACAAGGTGTTTCAGGTAGGATTTCAATGATTTGTTGACCTCACTAAATAATAGATTATTGCAGTGAAAATTTTTTAATGTACAGTGTTGATTTGAGATGGCGATCGAGAGCTGCTCGCCATAATTTGACTGCAAACTTGTTCTTTTATAAAAACTTCGGTCTTTTCTCCAAACGGAAACCCAAAACTTTGAGAGGCACTGATTTATGTCATTCATCTACATATTTTCAAATTCTGTTGTAAATTGGGTTTGTTATTGTAACCATTCTGCCAAATAAAGGAAATCAGTTTGTGCAAAATTGTGTTTTGTTATCATATGCCCAATCACCGTGCATATTGACATCTAAAACATTTCTACTTTCATTAATTAGTGCAAATCATCAAAATGATATTGTATAATCTTTGAAAACCTGAATACCAACTCTGTTGCACATCTGGTATTTTTTGGAAACAGCATTTTTTTTCATTGCGTTAATTTCCTCCTCGAAACCATTAACAAAACAATGCCAGGCAGCCGTTTTGTTCAAAGGCCGGCTATAATCACTCTGTGCGAAGTGATTATAGCCAGGATAGTGTATCAGCCAATTAGAGCAGTGGAAACTCTATAATCACCCGAGTAATTTTACTAAATATGTATAACTCCAAACAGTTAAGGTATATGTAAGGAAGGGGAAAACAAGACAGTGGTGTTCACTTTGCTTTCTTCAATTATTGATCATGTGATCTGTGTGCACTGCTAGTTGCTGTGCAATGACGCATGGCAACTTGAATTAATAAAAACACAAAACAAAGCTCCGTTTTTCCTTTGGCTTTTTCTCTCTGGTAATCACCTGAGTAGTTTTATTAAAAAAATCATTCACCTCAGGCTGAGTGAAAATTCATGAGCAAACTACTTTGAACCAAAAATTGCAAATTTGGTAGGGTGGATGGGTTTAGAAACCAAATGAAACACAAGTACTAGGAATGCATGTGTTTCAACAGTTTTGCAACACAAGCAAAATGTTTCTTAACCTGTATAATAACAACAAATTGATCAGTAAGATAAATTGTGCAAATTCATTTTAGAAGAATTTGCTCTAAAACTTGCTACATTTTCAGTCGATCAACTTGAGTGGCTGTGGACCAAACTGAGAGCACAAGTCAGCTGAAAAATTGAAAACGGCAACTTCAAAACAATAAAGCCAGACTACCAATACTTTTTTGAAGTTATCTGGGTGAATCAGTCCAAAAAAATGCCATAAAAGATTCTACAACTATAATATTATAAGAACAAAACAATGTGTCAAAAAAAACATTTTTGACAACTTGAAATTAAATATCAAAAATTATCCTAAAAGGAAAGCTTCTTAGGCGGTGGGCTTTTGTGTTAAAAAGATTGGAACCATCTTCATAGTCTTTTGTTATTAATGTCAAACAATGCCATTCAATTTGCTTTTAAAAACTTCCAGCAATGTTAACTCTATAATGTCTTGACATGTGCAGGCAGACATTAAGATGTCTCTAGTTGTTTTGTTGTTATAAAACAAACTACAGCATGTAAACAGACCAGCTTCTTTCCATTTCGTAACAATTGTCAGACTGACAAACTCCTCGAGATGAAATGATATAAATGATAATTTAACAAACAAAACCTTGCCAAAACTCCAACATGGTTGGCAGTCACGTCATGTCCAATATGGTAAGAGAAGCCATGAGTGATGATTAGTGGATTTATAATGGATGATCTGGGACAATTTTGGTTATAAGCTGCAGACTGTGCAGTTTCCACTTTCATTTATTTAATTTTACCTATTATTTTGATACTGCCATGTGAACACAATCTAGGCACCATTTGTAGTTTTTATAAACAGACCATTTTGCATTTATGCACCATATATATGCAATTGGTGTACATTTTTCCTTACCCCTGCAAATTTTCTTTTTCTTTAAAGCCATACTACACTAAGTTATTTTTCCTGTTCTACATCCTAGAGTGTTATTCAACTAAACATACTGTAGTAAGATAACTTACTGTTCCACGTCTCAGGGCCTGATGAATTTTGTCCAGGTCAGAAACTGGACACCAGCATTCTGCGATTAAGCACTTTTGAGTGACATCTAGATTGAACATGTTCATGGTATGATATATCGCCTTTATTTTCTTTACCTGTTAAAAGGTAAAAGCAAGTGCAAGTTCAGTGGAACCCTGCCTTACAGCCACCTAACTATAATGGTCATCTTTTTATTATGATCACTTTCTCTGGTCTGCCGTCCAAAAGTCATACATTTTCTTGTAAAGAAAATCTCAATGATATGGTTACCCTATTAACACCACCAGTTTTTTTGGTCTATTAATGACAACTGGTGACCAAAAAGCAACTAAAGAAAATCCAAAGAAGTTTCAGCAAAATTTTTATGCACCCATACACTGAAGTTTTCTACATACCTTAATAGACCACTGGTGTATGTTCTTGGCAACTGTCACAAGCAGTCGATGCCGATGATCAGAAGTTTGGCTCAGTACCTATAAAAAAAGGCAACTAGTCGACAACTAAACAAAGTTAAATGCAACTGTCAAATGAAGGTCTAACAAAAACTGTTGTATGAGTGAAATAAAGGTAAAAAAATAAAGACTAACAGTTTGCAAGTCTTCAATGCGAGTCATCACTCCCATAGCCATTTCTCTCCTTTCTGCTGCAGTTTCTGGGCAAGGGTATAATGAAGCACGAAACCTGCAAAAATTGAAACAAAGTTTTAAAAGTTTAAAGTTCTTAAATAAATTTAAGATCAAAATATAAGTCTTGCAGTGTCATGAAAACTAAATTATCAATTTTCTGAACAACAATAACTTTGAGGCATACATACCCTTCACAGATCTTTTTTACTCGTGACTTCAACTGATCACCTTGGAAGAAGATGATGAAGACACACTTGTGCACCTCATCTCCCGATACTGGATCTTCCAGTGGTGTTTCAATTTCAGCCTGTTTAAAGAACACATTGCCACGGCAAGCTCTCCACAACAGCCGCTCAAATGAAGGGACACGTTCTCGAGCTATTACTCCAGTCACAAACCTATAATAATGCATGTTTGTCTAATTAAAAACAAGACAAAAGAAAAAAACTCCCCTAGGTTTCATTGTTCTTACACTCTCAAATATACACAAACAAATTGCTAGCCAATTTATAAAACATCTGAATAATGCCAATATTAATATTTGTAAGACAACTATTTCAAATTTAAAGAAAACTAATTTTAAAAAACCCTAAGACACAAAAGCAAAACCTTTTTAACTCGGATACAAAACTAGTTGAAGTTTCTGCACATTCGATATGAGAAGGAAGTATAATTATTTATTTCACAAGTACTGCGATTTATCCACAGAGATTCATTGTTTTTTGTTGTAGCAAATCCGTGACTGCGACAATGAAATTTCACTGGTGAAAAATCATCATTCGCTGCATCTAATTGAACGAACAATGTTTTTCACTAGTGAAAAATGATCATATGGCAAACCACGTCATCCTTGGTGCGAAAACTGCCTTTTTATTCCTAAGAAGTTGGAAAGGTTTATGGACGTCAGATCAATTGACAGTTTTGCAAACCTTTTTAGGAACCTGGAATTAAAAGGTGAATAAAATCCAGCATTTGGAATTAAACGAATACATCTCCAAGTTATTCATTAGAAAGAGCCAATCCAGTAGTTTCTCCATCTACATCTGCTATGGCTTTGTTCAGCAGGACAGTCATTCAAAAGGGAAATTTTTCAGTTCTTCATGAAAAAAGCTACACCAGTTTGATTCTTTAAGACAGAGTTTGCAAAATTATGTATAAATTAAGAAATGCTCGAGAAAATACCTTAAAGAACTAAATGAAAGACAATAAATTGACAAAAACTAGCTTAGAAATGCAAAGCATTTAGAAACATGCTAAATCGATATGTTACTGTATCTTTACTGCGCTATTTCTTGTCGCAAAAATCATGGACAAAATTCTTAAAGTGTATATATCGGAATTATTGAATTTAGAGTGTTAGAAAGTTTGTCGAAAAAGATGAAAAATGTCGTTTATTTCATTAAAATTGCTCTTTCGGTTGCTGAGATATTAAAGTTTTTCAAATATGCAAATTAGATAGGTTGTGACGTCATACCAGGAACTTGAAAAGTGGAAAGATCACAAAACAACAAGTATTTCTTGAAATATCAGATCAATGACCCTGAAACTTGGCATAAATGTTTTACACTAACACATACACATGCTGTGATGTTTGTTTTGCTGTTGCTATGGCAACATCCTCAGTCCCAGCTCTTTTTTTGTTTTGAAGTAAAAAAAAAAATTTTGGCACCAAATAAAAAAATCAAGTCTTCTCTTTTTCATTGTATATAGCAAATACCATAGCGGATGACTGTAACGGATTTTTTTGAGTAAAAAATGTTTTAAAACAGAAAAAAAAAAGAAACTTTAAATTTTAGAAATGTAAGGACAGTGATTGATGTGTTGCTATGGCAACATCAAAATTCCTATAGTTGAATGTTGTTTGATGAGTATGAAGTTGTGGCCAAGTTTCAAGTCCATTGCAGAAGTAGTTCAAGAGAAAGCTGTGGTTTTATAATTTACTCTCATGTGAGTTCCTGTCATGACATCGCAACCTATCAAATTTGCATATTTTAAAAACCTTAATATCTCAGCAACCAAAAGAGTTATTTTAATGAAATAAACAACATCTTTCTTCTTTTTCGGCTTACTTACTAATACTTTAAGTTCCATGATTCCGATATATACACTTTAACTTTTCTCAGAGTTTGCACTATAATCCTTTGTAAAAGACTTTTACTTGCATTCTACAGTACAGTTAAAATTATGTTAACTAAAACAAAGCTTTAGGGTTAGTTAAATTGACTGAAAAATGGCCACTATTTCAGAGAATGCCACAAGACGTCATTGAGTGATCAGGGAAGTTTATTTACCTTTTGTTGTGCAAATTTGAACGTGGTGAAACGTGAAAAAAAAATCCTGAAACTTATTGCAACAGGGATAAAACTTCATTTCTGAAAGCACTGCGACTTTCATGGTGCTTGAAACTTGGTGGACTGTGTTTCATGTTGTTCAGTAGCAGTCATGATTCCAGAGATTTCATTTGCATTTTGTTTTCAGAGAGCAACTATTTTGTTTCAGTGCTATATTTTGGAAAGCTATTATAATTATATAAGTCTGACAGAGTAAGTGCCCATGCCCGCGTAATGCCAAGCCCCAAACTTTTGTAACTTCCTGTATTACAGCTGGGGGGTGAGCACTTCATATGATGTCAATGCAATGGTATAATCAGTTCATTTCAATTTAAGCAACTGAGAGTATCTTGACCTACTGACCTCTTTACCCACTCAGAAAAAACAGTAAAACTACTGTACATTTAAATGATTGGTTATTTCAAATCTTTGCCTAGCTTTTGTGCTCTTTTCTTTCAGCACTACTTCAAGTTTTTCAAAAATTATACTCAAATAATCAAGTATTTGCAAACACTTGGCAAAACTTGTACACATCTTTGCAAAGTTTCATGACTCAAAAACTTGAAATATTTCTTTTGAGCACTACTGTAGTTATAGCTGTATTATAGTTGCATGTGGGCAGGGAGAAGGTTTCACTAACCCTAGTTGGGTTCCTCCAGCAGGACCACCAAGATCTTCTCCCAACAATTGCCGGGTATCTTCATAGCCAGGCTCATGAATCTGTTGTTGTTGATGCACATGTAGTTCAGCCTAACAATTTAAATATTTAAAATCCCTGTTATAAGCCCCCACCAGCCGAAAGACATCTAATCAAATAATGCAATCAAATGAATTTATTTCATTTTTTCACCAATACTTTGTTCTTAATCATAGTTATCAGAGATTAGTTTATACCAGCTAAGCTAACCCCTAATCTGATTGGTTTAGAAGATAATAGTAGATGTGAGACAACATATACTTCAGAAATAGTAGAAACAGTATTGTAATGACACTGAAACAAAAGGTTGATGGAAATAGTCACTTTGTGTCTGTTTTGGATCACGAAATTTAAAAAAGTTTGCAATAAAAACACAGGGTATTTAATATAGTATTTAGTTAGCCTGCTTATGCGCAGCATTCATCACATTCGAAAAGTTTTTTTATTACTCTTCCATTTACTCATCTCACTGTGAGTGAGGATTTTTATGGGAAATCTCAGGGAAATCTCATGGGAAGTCTCAGTTGTAGTCTGACAACTGAAAGTTTGTATTTTAATAAGATTTTTTAACCAGAGAATCCTTTTACTATTTTAATTTTAAAATTTTATGCCTGGTTACAATTCTTCAATTTTTATGCTAAAACAATATACGGTTCTAACTAACTAACCTGTTGACACCTTTTATTTAAACTTTAGATATACATTGTTTTCACCTTTTGGTTTTTATTCTGTACTTTAAGTCCTTTGTAATTATTCATTCTTACCTTATACCTCTTAACTTTTATTCAGCATAGCTTTGTAGTTAGCTTTTCACTCGTCAAAGGTCGTAGTCTGACAACCGAAAGCTTGTACTTTATTAAGATTTTTTAAGGTCATTCCATTGAAATAGAACCGCACCTAGATTTTTGTCAAACTTTCCTCATTTGTCAATCATTATATGTTAACTGAAAAAATGGAATAAAAAAGGGGTGTGCCCGTATTGACTTTTGAGATATGATTGATACAAATACCCCCTCCAGGGCTATTTTTCTGTTGTTGTAAGCTTGCAATTAAAACAATAGTTTCATCATGCGGCCAACCAAGATAACATTGAGGAGCATAAGGGAAATAAAAGAAGATAAAGCAGAGAGTTCTTCTAGTTTAGGAGAATAATTTTCTTCGGATTTTCAGCAAAAACATGTATTGTAAGGAGGCATTTTTGTGGGCTTTTGTTGTTTTTTTGTTTCCAATACGTCAAAAAACAGTGCATTCTTGTCTATGTTTTTTATATTTTTCCACACTTGAAACACTCAGATTTTTTCCTGTTCTTCTCTGCAGAGAGTCCTGTTAAAATTTGACTGATTAACGAAAAAAAAAGTGAGGTACCCGTGCTTGTTTAAGAGAAACTCTAGGAAAACTGGCAAAACATGTGCTTTTTTACCCCATTTATGAGGGGAGACTGGAACAATTTAAACAAAAAGCCCTATATATTATGAAGAAAACTATTTTTTCTGATATGTCTTCGAGAGCTCAGCATTCACTAGGACACGACAAAAATGTGTAAACATTTTAAAATTTATAATATGCGCTGTAAAGATGCGCAATGCAAAACTGGGGAACTACCTTAACCAGAGAACGCTTTTACTATTTCAATTTTAAACCTTTTTGCCTGGTTAAGATTCTTCAATTTTTAAAGGTAGTGTTCTCATGATTTTCATACCTCTCTGAAATGTTATGCATGAGCACAAATTGACCGAATGTTGGGCTCATGGAGAGACAGATTATAATCAAATGCTGGAAGTGTTTTATTCTCAAATTTTAGAAAGGGGCTTCAGCCAATTATCATTTGAGAAAGGATAGGAAGTTTTTAAAACTTTTCTACGTTGACCGCTTTGTTATAACAGCATGATTAATTTTGTGCAGTTTGTTGACACAATAATTTGATAGCTTTCCTTTTGTATTTTGTTAAATTTTTTGCATTTTTCGCACAGTAAAAGCCCGTCTATGGTTAAATGTAGGTAGCCATTGTTTTGTTTTTGATGACGGAATACCGAAAAAGTAGCAAATACAGTGAGTATATCGAAAAGCAAGTTCATAAAACACATGCATGCAGAGCCAGAGGAAATACAGCAATATTAATTTTTGTTACACATTTGCTTAAGAAAATTATTTGTGCTACTTGTAGCCACTGCTAAGTGCCAAGAATGACTAACATCATGTCAATTCTCATAAGGTCACCATGATTAGCTCTCACCAGATTAGCTCCTTTAAAAATAATTAATTTAACTTCAATCTCGCAAGACAACACTATTTTATTACAGTGGGAGGTCAAATTTTAAAAATGTCTTACACATGAACATAGTTGTTTTGCAGACCTTTTGACACTATTGCTTGTGTGAAGCTTTTGGTTTGATTAAGTCAAGAACAGCTTGATTGGTAAGACTGATTTCTTTGAAAAAAACTAGACAACATCAACGCACACCGAAAACAACAACAAATTGTACAACTTATTTAATGCTAGTTCCACGCACAGAGCTCACTGCTCTCGAAGTCACATGGAAGCTGGGGAGGTCATGGCGACAAGAGATTTCCGCGACATAATTGGCTGAAAATGATCAGGCTCTAAAACAAACTCAATAGCTGCAACTTTAACATACTCTGCATCCCGTTGACAAAAGATTCAAACAAAGGATACAGTATAACAAGTTTTTGTATCGGTTGTTCTTATGGACTTGAAAGTCGAATGAGTTCAAATAATAAAGTAAATGGAGTAGAAATATTTGCAGTGAAATACTTAGAGGATTCAATTTCGCTGAGTAAAACTAGTTTGTCACAAAACTTTTATGACCATTTTGTCAGTGACAAAAAAATCTACTGAAGGCATTTATAAGCATTTTAAAACAAGTCATTTCAAAACAACGGTACACTGCCGTATTCATTATAAGTGTAAAAACAAAACTTAAATTGTATGTTTCACTACTGTTCAAAACTTAAAAAGGAAACTTGCAATTGTTCTTTCGATCATTCAGTATGAAAGCATGAAAAGTTTGTGGAACTCAAGTACAACCAAAGGAAAAACATTTCGAATTCAAATTTTTGATCTTAGTAAATGAATCAAAAGCTACTGTGCAAAGTTATCATTAGGGAGATTGGTTAGTACTCAGTTCAAATTAATCCAAACCTGCGCTATTTAACATAGGCTTGTGTTCTGCTAGAAGCAATCGAGATGCTAACTAAGTTGCTGCAATTTGTCCTGTGTTCTTATTATTTTTTTAACTCACTGTTTGCAGCAAACGCACCGCAATTTGCATGCTTCAAAAGGGTCGGTTTTCGCATGGATTATCACACATGCTCCCCCAGACCCTATTGGTCCCGCTGCTCTAACCCACACAATCTCACCATATAACCAACAACAACCTTTCTTGAAATACAGTGGTTGTGTATGTAAGACAGGTAGCTGTTGAAGATTTTATTAAATCACAAATAATTATATATTTGTCAATAAGCAACCATTCTTTGACTTCATCCAGGTAACAACACAGTAACTCTCATTCCACAAAAATAATCTTTACCTCTTCAAAGAATGTCTGGGCCTTCCTCAGAATATGCTTGAGTTCAGTTAACTCCAAGAAACTTTTCATCAGTGCCTCATAGTTTGCATTACTGTCTTTCATCTCATTCTCAAGCTGTTCAAACTGAGCCTAATTAGACCAAAACAGAAAAATCTCTCTTAGAAACACTTTTATTCAATTTTACAACTTTGTGATACTTACATGTACATTAAAATACAAGCTTCATATTATACATTAAAGTTAACAACTTGAGTTGATTTACAACTCAGTTGATGCTAAACTTAATACAAAGTTTTAGGTTTCATTACAAATTGTTAACCGCAAATGAAAAATAGAATAGCAGTTTCAGTAACTCATTGCATAACAGATAAACATGCTGCATTGTGAAAAAAAATTAATTGCTTTATTTTTGGTAGATATGTCTTCACATTTCTAAAGATAACAACTATTATTCCTTAAAACACCAAACCCTAGCAAAATATTTTACCGCAAACCAGCCTAGGTGAAGAAAAAATTGTTGAATAAACACATTGAACTTTCTTAATGAAATAAGATAAGCATTCATGTTTCCAACAAAGCAAAAAGTGTAGTTTTGAAATGCAAATTAAATGTCACAAATACTTAAAAACTTGAACAGCACTGAAAATTTTCATATTCATTGATGAAAAGAGGCTTGTAGTGTAAGGTCATTCCCTTGAAAAAATCTGCACAGAGATTCTTTTGAAAACTTTGTCAGGTTGTTCCTAGTTGACTCTCAAAATGGATTAAAAACTGGGGGTTACCGACTTCACTTTGTGCAAAGCCAATAATAAACTACTAATGATGTACACTAGGGTGACTTATATTCTTATCACTTTCTTTTAACTTTCAGCCAACTAAGATCACATTTAAGGAGTTTTGTCAACTAATGTCATTAACATGATAAATCAGCACTAAAATTACCTTATTCCTAGTTGAAAATTGCTAAAAATGGCCCACCAGAAGGATTTCAATCACCCAAATTTGGTACTTTCTATTAATAGATTTTGTTTAAATATTTGCAACAGTTGGGAAAAGGTATTTTGTTACAAAACAGAAAAAGAAAAAGCAGGTCCCCGATTTCAGTTTTTGTATACTCAGCAAAATAGTAAAAAAAAATTAGCATCAAAATGGTATTTTCTGCCTGCCCAGGGCGAGTGTGGTTAAGCATGCCTCGATTTGTGTCCAAAGGAATGGAACCAATTCTAGTGGGCGAATACATGAATCGCTCGGCAAAATTGAGCCATTAGTGAGAAATTTTAGTACAAATATGAAATTTGTGAAAATGCACAGAAGAGCTGCATAAGGCAAAAGATGATCTTAAAAGCATATTTTTTCATCAGCTGAAAATACTTTACACATCTTTTCAATGAAGAAGTCTTACCTCTAAATCAATCATTTCCCTAGGATGAGGGGCCTCTGGACTCTCACCTGTGTCAACTATGTCTATATTTGCCTTTTCAATTTCCTTGTACAAAAACCCTAAAGTGTAGAGACACATACACAAACAATTATACTTTCGTAAAAACTATGCAGCATCTTGAGCTAGGTTGTCCCTGAGCATATGAACACTTTCACTCGCAGAACAACCGAGAACCACACCTTGTTTTTCCAAGAACACCTGCAAGCACCCTCAAAATAATTATAAGATGTATTTTCAGCCATTTACCCTCCCCTAAAGTAAAAGTTGCTTTGCAATGTTTTTTTTTATTGTTACTAAAGATATGACCAATCAGCACACAAATAAAACTTATTCCAAGAGATCTACAGTTTCAGTAAGTTTCTGTGCCTAAAGCTCGTCTCATGGTTTTAACAAAAAATTATGGTTGCATGCGACCTGAAAATTGTGAAGAGTGACATCAAGCTTTATCTAGTTATGAAGAAGACTGAGGTACTGGTTTTAAACATTTTTCAACAACAGAACAAACAGTTTTAAACATGATAGAGGACGCTTGTATGGATTGCCCAATGTAATTCATGTTGTTAGCAAATTGTCACAGCTAATTAAACGCGAACAACTGATTCTGGACATGTGTGGCAAGGCCAATTGATACACCAATCTTTAAAGCTGTGTGATACATGTTAAAATTTTGTCTGCAAACATTTTGTTCGCAAACACCTCTCTTTGCGAGCAGTTTGATAAGCAGTTCGTGGGCAAAGTGCGAACAAGACGTGAATTAACTGCGAACAAGGTGCAAATAGTTCGTGAACAAGAAGTGCTCCCTGTTCGTGATCTGCTCCCGAAATTTTTGTTTTTGTGTCCATTTTCCCATGTGACGCCACAAATCTTGCCAAAACAAACTTGATCACAGTGAAAAAGGTTTGAAATTTATTGAAACAGAGATAAAACTTTATTTCTGAAGCCAGTGTGACATTTATTGCACTTAAAACTTGACTACTTGGCAAGTTGTGTTGCATGTTATTCTAAACAGCAATAACGTTTTAGAAAGAGCAATGCTTACATTAGTCATTCAAAAAGAATGAGTGATCAAGTGATTTCTATCTAAGGTTCTACTTCAGCGAGCTCTTGTAATGCATCAGCACTTTATTTTGGAAAAGCAATTATTATTAAAAGTTAATTTGATTGAGCAAGAGTCCATTGCTCGAGTAACCCTATATGGTTATTTATTGTGGCCATAACCACTAACTAGCAGCTTTTTCTAACTTCAATGTATAAATATGGCAGGGGGGGTGGGCACTTACTTGGCCAATTATGGTAATACTTAAACAAAATCAAACCAGAAGCTAGACAAAGAAATAGTACTTTTGTAGATTCCTGCCTGTTTTTCTTCAATGATAACCACATTTTAGGAAATACTCACTTCAAACACAGTCTAAGGTCGAAGTTACAAATATTTTGACTTGCTTATCAAAAGAGTTTCAACATTTCATATCAACAAAAGATGAAGCACAACAGAATGAAAATTGATGGCATCAAACAAAAAAGATCAAATCTGTTGCATGAAGGAAAGGGGAAAATCTTTTCAACAAAGCCAAATTCAAAAGCAGTTTTAACATGTCATACTTAACATGTCATGCATAATCTACCAATGGGAAGTACTTACGAAGTTTTCTTTCCATTTCCTCACATCTGCGTACTTCATTTACAAACTTTCTTTGAAAAGCATTCACATCTGGGTTTAACTGTGCGATATAAAAGAAACGACATCAACAAAATCAAGCTTAGATGACTGGTTTGTGTTATTCAACTCATCGCCTCAACTACTGATATATAATAATTAATACAATCCACATTTTTGGGCTACTCCCACTGGGTTGCCGTGGTCACTATGCTCGAGGACGAAGAGAATATGTGGTCATGATGTTTTTATCTTGGGAGTATTTCAATTTGCACCAACACATTTAATAAATAAGAAAATAAATAAAAAAAGTGAAAAAACAATGTTTTACAAAGATTTTGAATCTAAAATTAAAAATATTTTGTTGTTCACTATCTTATGTTTAAACTCAAAGCATACATTTATCTCAAAAATCCCAAAAATATAAGAAGCAAACACATCGTCCAGTTTCGACTGTTCTTCTTTGTAATAAAAAATCTTGATAATAATACAATAACGAACAGCTGCTGGTCGCTAAATCGAGTGTGTGAAGAAACTAGAAAGAATATAAGGATGATACAAAACCAAACAAGCCAACAAATAATTTTGAAGACTGATAACAAAACGATACAGAATACTTACATCTCGAAATTGGACAAGACCCTGAGTTTGAAAGGCAAAAAGAACAAAAATCAATCTTAAAAGAGGGCAAAAGGAAAACGAGAAGAGGGTGTAAAAGCACCAAATTTCGGTCTTACCAGCTCTCCAAGTTCACTGACGCAAGCATACGCTGCTTCAGACTGCAAAAACAGCTGCGCTAGGGTCATTTCTTCTGACCTAAAGAGTGAAGCCATCTTGGCTATCCTCTAAATAATGTTTTAAAACACTTACACTGTCAAATTCCAACACAATATCCCATACAGATCTTCCCGCAAGATGGAGGACAGATCGACAGGTATAATGATTAAGTCATGTGACATGAAAATATGCCTCATTTTCATGTGTAGTTCTCAAACACGTGAAAGGGGTGACTTCTCTCTGATTGGCTAACAAGGTGCGCGCGTGTGACCTTATTACACAGGGCTTCTGGAATTTCACGATTACGCGATTTCGTGAAATTGACTCAAAATCGCGTAATTCGCGAAATTTGCATTTTTCCGCGTAATTTCGTGAAATTTATGAAATATTTTTTTATTCTTCAGGACTAAGGTTTTGTTCATCACCGAATAAAATGTTGTACGAATTTTGATTTGCGTTGTGTAAATACTCAATATTCAAGACTGACTGTTACTGGTTGTTGTTTTTTTTTGGGTTGAAAGTGCAGAAAAACTGAAATTAAAAATCTAACAGTGTGTTAAAACAGCGTTAATTAAACGAACATAAACACGGCTTTTTGCGAATCCGCGTTAATTAAACCGTATTCTAATTTTGAGGACATTGTCATGATGCTTTTTTCATATCCTGTAATAAGGGGTCGTTGGAGGACCTCAGGCAGCCCAAGCTCAAGTTGTGTTGAATTTACTATAGAATATATCTATTTCTTACCTTGAATAATAATGAAATGTCTTAAAACTCGCACGATGTCTTCTTGATATAATTGATAATTGGCGTAGCTGACAAATTTTGTCATATCTACGTCAAAACAATTTTCGCGTAATTCGCGAAATTTGCATTTTTCCACGTAATTTCGTGAAATTTATGAAATTTTCGTATCTACGTAAAACTATATTCGCTCACTCCATTCACTCAATCGCCAGAAATAACATACTCTATTCAGCCTATAAGGAAAAACCAGAGGGTGCTAACAGGCATTGGCCAACTATCCGGTTAGTATCACGATTTATGGCCTGTACTTGATTAAACAACCAAACGAAGCCAATCTTTTTCCCTTAAGGACTGGAGATCTGAGCTGCGCTGCTAAGCGAGAGAGCACTTCAAAGCCAATGTACGCGGAGACAAGCTTACTCCTGCAAGACGTCAAAAAACACGAACTTGGAAACAACAAGTTCGGGAATCAGGTGCCACAGTAAACGATATAACTCGATTGAAAACAATAATCAAACGTCCGATTGTATTAAGACATTACTGATGAAAGCATTTTTAATACCGGTAAATAAAAGTCGAGAGGGGTTGGTATCGAGTTGATTATACATAATGCTCACGCTTGGCCAAGATGTCTTTGTTTCCCGAGGACGAGATCTATTTCTTTTTACGAAGGTGATATCTGGAAAGCAATAAAGTCTGTACTTGAAAACAATCCCATTGCTGTTTGGGTCCTCGGCGGTAGTAAGAAGCTTGATGTTACAAGTTTTGTTCTTGAAGATGGTCGAGTATTTCGTAAGCAAGCTGATCACGACCGTTTGTAACAAGTTTGTGAAAAAATTAGGTCATAACGAGTTAACAAATCAAATCTTTATTGAAAATCACGCCACAAGTATCGTTTCTCAAGACAATTAAATGGAAGCCAATTTCAACAAGCTTCCAAAACTATTGTCGGTTAGCTTGTATAGAGCACGGCCACGGAGGGCTTTTCGTTGCTCCAAGCTTTTGCCGATCCATTGTCGAGACACAGGCTTTCTTACATTACAGCCTTTGATGGAGCAGGCAAAAGCACTAGAGCTATTAGTTTGTTTCGCGATAAGGACCTAATCGTATCGACGCCAACGCATCGATTAGCGAAAGAAACGAAGACCAAAAGTGTCAAGTCACAAACCTATCATAGCTTCTTTCGTTGGTCTAGTCAATCATCTTGGACGCCCGATCGCATGGGTCAGAAATACGTACCCAGAATTGTTACTTGGGACAAGATTTGCACAGTCCCGAAATCTATTCTGCAAACGTTTCTAGAATGGTTTGATTCCGAGTCAATCCAGATCACCGTTTTTGGTTCCGGCTCAAGCCCCCTCTCCTTCCCCCCCTCC
>JAOBAT010052496.1:0-29577 GCA_026413305.1 Hydrozoanthus tunicans | reverse complement strand
CCCCAGCTGCTTAATATGGCGCCTCCCCACATATGGCAAGCAATACCACCGCAGGTCATAAGCACTTTGGGCACGAAAGAAATTAAACAATAAAAAACCTGTGTGAATCTGGCTATTCCTATAGTTAAGTTTGCCGAACCATATTTCATTAGTTAATCAAACCTGTATCAACAGTCTTTCTTTTTGAATTAAA
Source organism: Hydrozoanthus tunicans (assembly GCA_026413305.1). Classification (NCBI taxonomy): domain Eukaryota; kingdom Metazoa; phylum Cnidaria; class Anthozoa; order Zoantharia; family Hydrozoanthidae; genus Hydrozoanthus; species Hydrozoanthus tunicans. Next base: position 29,384 of record JAOBAT010052496.1, on the reverse strand, counting down.
CGACTTTTTCCTTGTTTTAAAGCAATATCTTTCCGATTATAGAACTTTTAAGTGTCATTCAATGTTGGATCTTAAGACAATTTAATCAGGAAATCGTGGTTGTAGTTAGATAGTTACTGAACAAGCGTATTACTTCAGATTTATATATCGTGATAAAGTATGGTGAGTTACCCGATGGCCTTTTTAATCTGACTCTGGCTCTTTTGTTCCAATGTTTTTGTTTACCATACTCTCACTTGGTTCGTTGAGAGAAGAAAAAAAAACAGTTGCTTTAGAGTCTCGAAAGCTCGAGCTACACAAACACGTGTAGGTCTACAAAAACTTTGACGTAATTTTCAGACTCATCTGGTGAAAGTGAGGTGTTGAAATTGGCATGAATTTTGGAAGTTAAGTTTTTTTTAAACATTCAACTCTATTGTGAAGAAACAAGTTATTTATTATTAAAGAAAAATAACTGAGCTCAATGAAGGCCAAGATACAATTGGTCTTTCTCAGCATACAACAAGTTCATGGGCAACATTTCATATAGAGTAAGCGGGAGAACAGATTACGAAGGCTTTGAGCTTTATTCACGGAAATAGTTTGGATCAGTACAGTAAATCCAATACAAAACAACCAACTTCAAAGAGTTAATCAAACAAAAAGCGTAAAAGGAAGCTAACAAATTAAGTGTTTAGTATAACAACGAATTTTTGCCATAAGAAGTAAACTAATTAGAGAACAACTATCTTTACCCTTTATGCCGCTTTTAACAATCGCCGTCTTTGAAGTGGATCGGATGAGGTTGTTAGCTGTAGATGCATAAATCATGAATCATAATGAGGGTCTCTAAGTCTCTGTTAGACTACAAACTCATTCGGTTGAGCCAAGTATTATTATCCCAACAAATACCTACTTCGCGTTTGAAAAAAAATCATCAAATGTAATTTAGTTCCTAAACTAACAAGCGAATTATTAACTTCTAAATATGCTTTTCCTTATTCCTTTGCCCAATCCGTTTATTGTTGCGGAGGCTCTCTAATTGTTACAATATCAAAACCCTTTAAATTGTCTCTGGGGGCCGCAGTTACCATGTTTTAAATATTAAAATAGCAGTTCACATAGAAACATACACGCAACGAGTTACGGGTTCACTTTGTACGCACAATGAATAGAAATCTTTTGCATACATTTCTATAGCCAAATGTAAACTACAACTCCAAAGCCAAGTTTGGTTGCGATTAATGCTCTCCGAAAAGCAAGGACACTTGTGTTGATATGTTGGCGGCATTCCAATCCCTTCAAAGTATTCCACTACACTCAAACAATGTACTCCACTCCCTTAATTACAATTACCCAAGCTTTCTTTATTCATGCAGAAAGTAACTGCGAACGCAAACACTTCCAAAGATCATATGTCATTGACTGCATGTTTCTTTTTTATGAGCTTCGTATATCTTTCTATCGATAAACCAATCAGGTTTTTTTTAATTCAATTACTAGTGTACATAACCCTCTATCCCCCTAAACTTTTACTTCTTGTTCATCTATCTAAGTGTGAGTTCCTCTGGACATTCTAAACTCTTCACCTAGCAATTCATCAACAAAATGTAGCTCGTTGACTAAATACTCCTTCCTTACGTCAATAAGTAATATATATTTTTTTTTAACTTCAATCTTTGTTAATTTTTCATCCGTTTCCGATCTACACTTCACCGGAACCCTCTTTGCTGGTCAGTACCTGTCTACCTCGTTATTCTTCCCAACCCAATCGTACCTGGCATAAATCTGTCATACACTCTCTAACACACATTTTCTTCTAACACAGTGCACCATTCTCTTTTGTCATCAATTTATCTTAATTCATTATCTCGTTCTTCCCTAGCATCATCCTTCCTCAATCAATCAAGTCATTCGTCGCTTCATTTATTTGTTGAACACGACCTAACTTTTGGTTTCGTTAATATCACCAGATGGCAAAGCCAAAGATATCAGGGATGGTGAAGCTGGAAGCCATGTTACTTCTACTTGTCTTGCTAGGCGTAGTTGATGCTCTCATGCCTGCATTCCTCGAAAGACAGACGGCTAGCCGAACGAGAGCAAATACAAATACCACAACTCTTATCAAGTATAAAAAAAGTTTTTGCCAAGCTATCAAAATCAACCAGGAAGTGAAAATCCAAGGCTGTGTTAAAAAAGTAATAAAAAATAAGGCCTGCCGTGGAAAATGCAGCTCCTTCTACGTTCCAGGTTTGACCTTATCTTTATCTTGCTCAGTATTCATCTTAGTCTTTTGTCTTTCTTTTGATTTCAATCATTGTAATATTCTTTGTCATGCTCATATACAGCTTGTACGTGTGTTCATCTTTTTCTTTAATCATCTTGGTCATAACCTTCGTCTTAATCTTTTGTCTTCATTTTGATCTCAATCATTGTTATATAATCTTTGTCTTATCGTTATCATATACAGCTTGTCTTCATTTTTGTCCCATGCAATCTTGGTCATAACCTTTGTCTTAATCTTTTGTCCTTATTTTGATCTCAATCATTGTAATAATCTTTGTTTTTGCCATTTTCATATAAAGTTGTCTTGTTAACTGTCTAAATGTAATGTAATCATATTTGTCTTCGCCAGACTTACTTAAACTTGTCCCATTCTTTGTCTTTAACTTGATCACAATCTTGATCTTCATTTTAATCACAATCATTGTTGTATTTCTTGTTTACTTTTTGACCATAAAATTTGTCTTATTCTCGGTCATAAACCTTGCTGTAATTTTGGTCCCCTTCTTTGAGTACTGCAAGATTTATTAACGTCAGTCAATCTTCTCCAAAACTTGAATTTTTTTGCTCCCACACAAAAAAATTTAAGTGTTCTGAAAAAATATGAATTCTCCAAAGCCCTTTCTAAAAATACAGGTATAAAAATTTTTTATGAGATTTAACAAAACCATGAACGGGTTAAGACACACCATTCACATTGAACGATCATAACAGTTCAAGACTTGACGGTGTGCTACTGTCTGATTACTTCTGTATTACTTTATTTGGTTGCCAAATTTGTTTTGTTCATTATTATTGTTGTATGGTTATCATCTACCTAAACTATATTCGTGAAGTTTATCCACAACTATTACAGCAATATGTTCCAGATCACGCAGTTATCGCTAGAGCCCTGAGAATCCAATTAAGAACTTCAGTAACTAGACTAAATTTCCCCTTGGTCAGTTTCTATAAGGACCTCTTTAGGCTAAGTTGGATAAATCTAGGTCTTTAAACACGGGTTTTCATTGTGTCACGAACCAATTTACATCTAACTTGGTTTGAAACTTAAAAAGCGACACAGGAAATACTGGCTGACTGCCATTGATGAAAGACATTTTTCTTTCGTTAAACTTGTTTTCCTTGCAGAAAGTTGAGTCTTACTGAAATTTCAGTTAAAACTTTATTTGGGTCTCAGATTTTCATTTCATTCCTTTCACATCGTTTCAGACACCTCAAACGCCTTGTTAAACTTTGTGCAAGTTTTTACAAGCTTCTTTTTCTAAGAAAAAAATCTTTTGAGTCTCTAAAGGACATCAAATCTATGACTTTCTTACAGGAACTCGCATGTGGTGCGGATCATTAATACCTTGGTTCTGTTGATGTAATCAGAGAGTCATGTAGGGTTCAGGGTGAAAGCAAGGAATGGAATTCCACAATTTTTGCATGACCAAATGCAATTTTCCATGGGAAAAATATTTAACAGAGTTTACAGGCTGTTATCACTTAAATTCTACTTTAAATGCCAAATGCGCGACAAGAGTGTGATACTTGCCACATTAGCACTCTTAAGATTTTTTTGACCGAGAACCATAACAACAACAACAACAACGCAGGGTTGCTCATTGTACAAAGTTAAGACAACTTAAATTGATTTCTGAATGGGTGCTGACTACCTAAAATAACCATAGGGGCTAAACAAGTCAGATAGCCAGTATTGAAAGTGATTGAACTAAATTGGCATTGAAAATACCTAAATTCCATGACATTTTCATGAATTTGACCATTTTTTCTAAATTCCATGACTTTTCCAGGACTGGCATATGCATTTTCAAATGCAATGACTTTTCATGATCGTGTTAACTTTGTCATGGTTTGATTACCATTAGGGACTTAGGAGATTTTTAGATAAACCTTTGACAGCAAGAGTTCTTCCACAATACTTATTCAAGCTGAAAAAATTCAGCTTCTTGCTTAATTCGTCCTATAAAGAAATTGTATATTAATCAAATTTTCAGGTTTGAGTCCTCGTGAGGAAAACCCAGTCAAACAAATGCAACGATGCAACTGTTGCAAGCCCTCGCTCTCCTCTTGGATAGTGATACCGCTGCATTGCCCAGGCCTTCAACCACCTCAGAGAATCGACAAGTTGATTGAAGTTATTTACGACTGCGAGTGTTCTAGTTGTCTAAAAGATTAAGACCAGATACTAACTTACAACAACAGACAACGTTCGTGATAATATCAACCTCCAATGAAATTATCAACGTCTTAGTTTTTTTTTTCATTACTAAGCAAGCCAAATTGTTTGGTCAAATTTAAGTAATACAAAAGAAATCATTAAAGTAAAACATCAGTTACAAAACGCCACCCTTTCTGTTCTTTTCAAAATAAAGTATTAATCGTAATTGGAAAAGTTTACCAAGGTATGTGGAGGTTGGTGGATGGAATCCCTCCGGGCTATGCTCTTGCAGCCCAAGCACTTATATAGCGAGTATGCTGAACATGCATTTCCTGTTCATACTTAATGAAAAAATGCTGTAATAAAAACTTGTCTGAATGTTTTACTCGTGTATGTGCACTGGTAAACCCTCACAAAATGTTTTGGTCAAACTTCTTAACTTCCTTTGCCTGCGCTGAAAATTCCTACACTTACGGAATGAAACATTGATGAAACGCATTCTGCAATTCTGAAAAGCCAAGCAACCCCTCCCCTTCTTCCCCTTGCCGGTTCATGCAGAGCCTGTTGAAAGAAGATGTTTGTACCCTTTAATTAACAACAGTTTATAACTTTTCCCTGCAGCTTACTTGTTCATTTAAAATTCTCCAAACTAAAATCCTTACTTTTCATGGAGCATATCTCGCACAGAGGAGTTCTTCTTAACACTAAAAATGTACACAACCAAAGTTAATAAGAACTTACAAAGACATTTACAATTTATAAACCTAATCGAATTCATTCAATTCATTTCCAAAAGGCATTGCCGTTTAAATAACTAACATCCTTAGCTCTTGTTCTTAATCAGTTCTTTCAATAATCAAATAAATTATATGTTCGTCTGAGGATGAACTACAAATTTCATAAGATAATTTGCAGCAAAAAGAAGATTATCAGCTTTATCCCAGTAAAAAGATACTTTTAGAAGAAGATAATAAGAGAGCTTTCGAGTATTGTTCATAAGTATGAACTACTTTCTACAACATAAACTAAAGAGAATTGGTTGTTTGGAAAGATACCATTAGCTCCAATCCTCTATCAACCAACATACAAAAACTAGCAGCTAAATTTTGTTCTGCTAAATGCCAGGGTCTTCCCGCCTCCAAAGCAAAACCGTCAAGTTTTCGAAGCAGTGGTCAGTGTTCAAGCTGGATCAAAAACGAAAGAGCGCAGCTCGTTTTATCTAACACCGTCAGTTTTGTTTCCAGAGCCTCAGCCTTATTTTCATAATGAAAATTTTGTAGGCAAGCAGGAAAACTTTACTGTTTCATCTCAATATTTTTCAAGTTCTTGGGAATTTTGAACAATCACTTGAGACAATGTAGTGCTGAGGCAAAAGTTAGCGATTTCAACCCTTATTGTCATACAGGAATCCTCCACTACATAACATTATTTGTCTAAAATAAAACTTTTATATTAAGTCAGTATGTCCATATCTGCAGCTCGAATTTGATAATTCTGCGCATATAACAAATTCCAAGGAATTAAGTTTCATTACTTTTTTGTTTGAATTTTCCGCGCGCCTCCATTTTGATTTGGGACGTAACTTGGTTGCAGCACTAGCCTTCACTCGCGATGAATACAATAGCAATGAACGAGGGGGGTCTGACACTGCAACCCCATTACGTCATAATTCGAACTGGCGGCGCGCGGGAAATTCGAACAAAAAAACTGATATCGCCAACATGTTGACTCGAAGTTCTTACAGCAGAGCTGAGCTGAATTCGTCAGCCGCGAACTTAAAGAAATGACAAGCAATTCAGCAATTCTTTCAGGGCTGTAAGAGGTGTGCGTCTGAAAGCAAAAGCTCTGATCGGCATATAAAATTAAAACAACAGATATCTCAACCGCCATTTATTCTCTTACATGACCAAATCCCTCATGGGTAGCTGCATTTTCATGCGAACAATATTCTAAACTGATTCAAAAAAAGTAAGACAAAATATTTCTATCATTTTTTTCGAAGTATCAAACTATTTAAAATGAATCATGTAAACTATAAACAAGTATATTACACGCAGACAGATGTACACGTCTGAACTTATTTATGGATGCGGTGCTCAAGCTTTTTTAAGGTCGTACTTGCTATTAAAGGGAGTAAGCTAGGTGCTTGCGTGTCTGTTCATGTTAATACTCTATGATTTGTATGTTACAAACATATATAAGCAAAAATGCCTATCTTGAAACATGCCAACAGTTAATGTGGAACGAACTTCCCGCGCATGTATACAACACAGTCCTAGTTTATAGCCACTTTTAAAACCAGCTTGAAACATTTTTGTTTAAAGAATCTCTTAGCTATATTAAAGAAACTTTTTATACAATTTTAAAAATATAAACAATGTCTTTGAATTTAAGTTATCTATAAACATTTATTACAATTTTCTCTCTACTTGATTCAACCGACAAGTTTATTCGTACCCTCCGAGTACAGGGTTAAATTTTACAACATTTTATATGATAATAATAATAATAATAATAATGATAATAATAATAATAATAATAATGATAATAATAAAATTTTTCAGTATTGAATCTAGACTGAATCTAAGGATTATTTAGAGCTGCTCTCAAACTAAGTAAAGTAACTTAAATAGACTAAAACGCTGCCGTTAAACAACTACAGAAGCCCATGCAATACTGAAAAATCTTTAGTTCACAAAACCGTTGCTTTGTACTAAGTTGTTTGAGTTTAAACTCAGACTGCGAGTGGCTTGTTAGAGTAAATTGCAACAGCACCGATAATAAAGCCTAACCTTCCAAATGTGCTTGATTTCAAGTCTCGTTTTCAAGGAACCAAAACGTCTTGTCAAAATACAAATCTGTGTTGTGACTAGAAGCTTTGCATAAGTAATTGTTAGATGAAAGTTTTTCACGTTAACAGGAAATCAGGCAATATTTTTCTCCTTATTAAAACTCAAAAAAGGTATTGTACCAATCAATATGAAACTTCAAAACCACATGGGCAACCCCTGGGCATTTGAGCTATTCACTTTTATTTGATACACTGTTACAGAAACAAGATATAAAATATTGAGTAAGGGCGACAGCAAGGTTAGGCTTCTAAAAAGCAGGCATGCTGGCGTCCCTAAATTTCCTAAAAATTCGTAAACATTTTTTCTTGCCCTAAAAACTTCAAGTCGCACTAGGTCTTTGGCCGGATAATAGCGACCTTAAACAACGAGGACGGCAAATGTTGGAATGTACCGTGTGGGCCACCTGCACGCCGTCGTCTTGAAAATTACAACGTATACGTAAAAAGCACGACTTTGAAGCTTAATTTTCTCAAACTTCCGACCCCAGTGAAAAGATCATGCACTGATCAAATGCATTGCCATGTGGAAAGATTTGAGTTAAAATGTCCCCGCCCCCGGGACTAGAAAAAAAAAGCGTTTTCGCTGAAATTGGATATCAATATTGGAGTATTCACAGATTCATTTTATAATCAAAACGTTAGCAAATTTTAAAAGCACACTTGAAGTCATCACAGAAAACGGCTAGTTGAAATTTAAAATTTCGTCAGTTTGTTCAAATGCCAGGTTTTTAAGATACTGACATACTCTGCTAAATACTTAAAAATTACACTAGATATTCTATATTCTAAATATATTCTAATAATATTATGCTCCTATTAAAAGTAGCAGTGAAAAAAAAAAACAGGCAGAATTTTTTTTTTTGGAATGTTACCAGAGGTTTTATGATATACATACTCTACTAAATACTAAAAGAAAAAACAAGTACTTTGACAGGGTATTTCATATTCTAATAATATTTTGCCTCTAATAAAAGTAGCAGTGGAAAAACGTCTTATAAGCCTCTTTCTGTTTTCTAAGCAACTCGAAGTAACTATTTAGTCAAAGATACAGTACATATAATCTGCATGAGAATAAAAGGGTTGATCTCCGATATGATTAAGGGGCTAAAACAGCGAAGATGTAAACATCGATGATGAAAGCTAACAAAAAAACATAGTTCTTGTTTGCCCTTTCGATCACCAATGGCTTTCTCTTTTGTCTTATAGTTACGCTGTATAAGCATAAAATAATTCAAAGCGTTCGTCTTAAAGGTAAATGAAGGTTGACAAAATGTTTTGTTGTTGCAAAAATTAAGCTTCAAAGTCGTGCTTTTTACGTATACGTTGTAATTTTCAAGACGACGGCGTGCAGGTGGCCCACACAGTACATTCCAACATTGCCGTCCTCGTTGTTTAAGGACACTATTATCCGGCCAAAGACCTAGTGCGACTTGAAGTTTTTAGGGCAAGAAAAAATGTTTACGAATTTTTAGGAAATCTAGGGACGCCAGCATGCCTGCTTTTTAGAAGCCTAGCCTTGCTGTCGCCCTTACTCAATATTTTATATCTTGTTTCTGCATCATTGTATCAAATAAAAGTGAATTAATACAAGTAGCAAGCTATTTGGAGATTCTAAATTTAACCAAAACAAAAAGTTACATTAAAATAACGACCAACGACTCCAAACTCAAAATAAGACAAACTATTCTCTATTTTTACAATACTGATTAAACCACTGTTTGCTCTGAATGATATTCGTTGAGTAATCGTGAGGTAATGTTGAAGAGGAAGAAATAAATTTGAAACTTCTACTTACCATTTTTTCAGTGATATTGAAATAGAAGAATTGTTACAAACATGAAAACTAGTCAATTCAACTTACAGTGGCTAAATCTGTAATGGTGATGTACAATTCATGTCTTGAAAATGACTGATATTAGACTTGAGCCATTGACACTGTCCGTGTCTTCATCTACAATGAAAAGTACTAGTTTATTCAAGTAAGTATCCTCAAAATCCAATGCTTTATCAGTATGTGGATAAACTTCAGCTATAGGTTTCATTCCAAGCATTATCAATTACACCAGTTGCACTAAACCATCATAACAAACAAAAAAATTGGGATATTTTTATGAAAAACTTGAAAATTGCCAGAAAAAATAGGGTTTTTAGGACAAGAAAAAATATTTAGGAATTTTTAGGAGTTTTAGGGCCGCCAGTATGCCTGCTCTTTGGAGGCTTAACCCCCGGCTTAACCTCACTGTCGCCCTTATTCAATATTCCTCCTTTATATCTGGTTCTGTATCAAATAAAAGTGAATTAATACAAATAGCAAGCTATTTGGAGATTCTAAATATAACCAAAACATAGAGTTTTTGTGAAATAATGACCAACGAATCCAAAGTCAAAATAAGACAAACTATTCCCTATTTTAACAATACTGATTAAACCACTGTTTGCTCTGATTGAAATTGGTTAAGTAAAAGTGAAGCAACATTAAAGAGGAAGAAACAAGTGTGTCTTAGTTTAATTGAGTTTAATCCTACTTGAAGTTGGCAAGCTGATCTGACAAATGAATGAGTTTTTATGTCATATAAACATTATGCAAAATCATAAACTTAAATTCTGTGGCAAAATAATTCCTTGCTTTGATTTTCGTTTACAAGAACGTGTAGTCTTTAGACAGTGACTGTAACACTGAAGTGAGCAAGTCAAAGTTTATGCTACAAAATAAACCAAATAGTACGCGGTCTGATAGGTCGAAAAATCTCTTCGCACGAGAATATGTGTACACTTGGAACTGTATGAAAACACTCGATAAGCTGGAAGTCTCTTTGCTTCGCGTTAGGCAAGGTTAGGTTCAGTTCTACGCTTATCTCGTGTTCTGCCAACCTCTGGCGTGTTCTTGCATCAGGCTACATCACTCGAACGACCCTCAGCTCGCACGGTTGGAATCCATCAGGGCTAATCAATCATGAATAATCCTTCTTCTAATATAGTCTCCTGCCTCCTTCAAATATCAGTTATAACGAATTACGAAAGCAGAGAAGGTTTTTTTTCAGCCGATTGTTAAGACCCAAAGATATGGGAAATCTTTCGCTATTGAGAACCCTAAGAAAGTACTTTTTTAAACAAGGAAAATTTTACTAAGTTTATGATTATGTAATTTTTCGTCAACAGCATTTTCTTTAAGCATTTCAGTTTTTACTGCAATGTTTTTTGATATAACAAAGTCTATCTACATGTCTGTTTGGTTAACTCGGAAACCATTTTATGTTTCTTCAATAAAAACAACAACAAACTTGTAATATAATCACTTTGTAACATGTGTGATCAAAAATCGCTTTTGACCATACCCATTTTTTATGAAATTCAGCACACATTAGCACTTGCAAGCCTCGAGTAGCAAAACTTAATTACTTTTTTGAAAGCTTAACCTCACTGTCATCCTTACGCATTCATCTACCTTTATTTCTTGTTTCTGTATCTTTGATTCTAAATATAACCAAAATATAATTTACGTTGAAATAATGGCCTACAACTCGAAAATCAAATTAGACAAACTATTCTCTATTTTTACAATATTAAACCACTGTTTCCTCTGATTGATATCATTTGAGTAAAAGTGAAGCAATACAAACTGAGTGTATCTCAGAGTAATCGAGTTTAATCCTACTTGAAGTTGGCAAACTGATCTGCCAAATGAATCTTCTTAGTTTTTTAGGTCATAAGCATTATGCAAAATCTTAAAAACTTTGTGTGACAAAATATTTTCTTCCTATTATTTTCATTAACAAGAACGTTCAGTCAGTGACTGTAACACTGAAATGAGCGAGTCAACGTGTAAACTAAATATTGAACTAACTACTGATTGGTCGAAAAATCTCCTCCGGTGTGTTTTTGCATCAGGTTACATTACTCGAACGACCCTCAGCTCGCACGGTTGGAACCCACCAGGGCTAATCAATGATGAAGAATCCTTCTTCTAATATTTTTAGCCTCCCGCCTCCTTCAAATAGCAGTTCATGAAAACTAAGTAAGCAGAGAAAGTTTGCCCAGAAAGTTTGTACGGTTAACATCCAAACTGCACTCTAGAAAGTTTAATACAACAATATGATCCATATCACAATTGCTCTGTTGTAATTATCTGTTCTGTAGGTGCCAATAGCCCATTATTTCAAGCCAAGAACCTATTTAAGAACATTAAAAGTAGCATAAAATCCCACTTAAAAGCATTTCTATGAGAGACTATGTTGGAAAATCCTATGTTCTTATATGTGGGTTTTTGTTGTATTTATAGTAAATAAACATTTAACAAACCGGGTGTTATAGTTTAGAATGTTTTTTTTGTGTGCTATCAGCTATCACACTTTAAGACAGTGTTACAAGCTATTTCTGAAATAAAAACACTCTGGGCTAGATTTCGAGAAGTTGCTCTTTTCGATAACGATATCTCAAGCGCAAGAGGAAATCGGTTTACTGTTCAGGCACGTATAGCCAGGGTTTTTTACGGGAGGGTGCGATAGAACGAGGAGATGGACCAAACGAGAGTCTGAGATTTTGAAGTTAGCGATTACTCATTATTTATACCTGGGGGTAGGCTGGCAAGATTCATTATAAGCCTAAACAAGACTTCTTGACCCCCACCCAATGGAAGTAAAAAAAAAAACTCATGGCCCCTCTCGATGTAGTTTGAAAAAAGTCAGACCTCCACACTTGTTTGTACTTTTTCTGATAACCCGTCCCTTGAGTGACACAAATTTATCGTGACCCACCACATCTTGCCAGCCCATCTCCAGACATAAAAATGAGTGATTTCATAGGCTGCACATATGAGACTGAAATGTAAGACAGGCTGTCAAAGACATTCTTAAAAACGTGGATACTATTCAAACTTTTGGTTTAGTGCTGTGAAACTACCAGGACTTTAGGATACATTAAGGGTTACTGCTGAGAGTTGTCCACTGATTACTAAAACCTAACTGATTGCTGTGAAATCACCAGGACTTTCGTGGATAATGAGAACTGGACACGTGAAGGGTTGTTGTTGAGGGTTTTCCACTGTTACTAAAACCTATCTTGCTGCTTACTGTGAGTAACTGTAAGAGCGGTTTATAAACTACATCAAATTCTGTGATTGTGGCCACTGATAGGTGAACAGTGATACGTTGGTCATGCTGTTTCAATAAGCTTTCAAAAATAACTTACCAGCTAAATTCTCATTAATCAGTTTTACATTGGAAGTTTAGCAAAAGCAATTGCTTAAGCCCGTTACCTCACGAGAGAGCTTGTAAAAATTTTTAAACCACGAACTGCTCTATTATTTTAGAAAATAAACACTTTTTAGATCTCAATTTGGTCCTTTTTGATAGTTTGAAAGATTGATCGTTTTAGAATTCTGGAATGTTTCGACTTTGACTAACTAAAGGGTTTTACCATTAACTGCAATAACGGCTAAAAATAAACCAAGCAGACCTTAGCTCCGACTTTAGTGTGAGGTTTCATTGGCTTTTTTTGACAGCTGCTCAAGCTGTGCCCATTTTGTGTTCCAATTTTCTAATAAGTTGTGAAATACAACCCAAGGGGTTTACCGTTAACTGCAAAAACGGCTCTTAATAAAAAGCAAGCATTAGCTCTTTCTCTGAAGAGGCCTTCCCTTAATTGGTAATATCAGTGTACCTTAGTGCGTCCTAAATGTATAATTTATGAGTTTTTCCAGAAATGAATGATTGGACTATTTTTAATGCGAGCTACTTTAACAAAAAGGACAATACAAAGGGAAGAAAACCGTTGAGGAATAGTTCAGCTTTTACAACGCTCAGAAAAGTGGAGTTAGCACAGTCGCAAGTACTAGTAAGGTTTGAAATCTTTTAATGTCGAAATTTATATATGGTGCAAGTCTGGCAACATGACTTCGCATTTGATAAACTTTAAACTCACATGAAATTTGACCCTCTTAAACCGGCCAAACAATCTAGATTATATACTAAGCTGGTCTCTTTTTAAAACGATGCTTGTTTGGTCTTGAAATAAACATTTCTAAACGCAAATCTAGATCTATTTTGGTGCTTCCCGTGGGTGCCCATAAATAGTGCATGTTGTGACAGATAAGTAATCACACCTATAGCAAACTATTTTTACAAACTATTCTACGTTTATATTTAAAAATTAAGGTAACAATTTATAACTATGTACGAAATGGACAGCCCTAATGCACTTGGGGTTTAAGCTGCTTCTTACTCCCAATCGAGTTTCCTTTTTTTTATCACGCTGGTCGCAGATTAGGCTGAGAAAAATGAAGATTTTACCAACTGAATACGTATTTACTTACTAAACATTTATAGCCGAAGAATAAACGATAAAAAAAATAAATCCCAACCTTTAGCAAACAACCATTACAAATATCATTTAAAAAGGTCATATTCTGTAAATATTCTGTAAATATTTAACACATTTAGGGGCAACGCTTTCTATACTTCGAGTCATTCGAATGTTTTCTTTTGTTTCGGGTTGATTAAGCTCCGCAAAATAAAAGGTTTACAAATACCAGACCTTACTTGGCCTCGTAAATTAGAAAAAATTAAAACACAACGAGGGCTCGTATCATTTATTGTTTCAACTTATGCTTCAGCTATAATATGCAACATTCTCCTGCAGGGTGCTTTACAACGTTACCACATCGCGTATTATACATCTTAACAGTTTTTTTTTTCAAATTATGTGAAAAGAAGAGTACAATTAAAATCAAACTATTTATTATCATATTCATCCTTTCATCACTTTTATTGGTATATATATGATGTGCCCTTCCAGTTACCAACGCAAAAGCTTCATAGTTCGTGAACTTGCGCACGTGGTATATGATAGTGTGTTCAAACTGCGAGCAGTATAAAGCTAGTATATGTAACTCTTAAAAAATCTACACCCAATCCTTGGGTGTTAAAAAATATAAGGATAATATACATACACATATAAAATATATAAAATTAAGTACAAAAGAAAAAAATTTGCCAATTTTAAACTCCAACATATAAGATATATATATATGTAGATAGATAGATACTTTTTATTTTATTATATTAATATGGTCAAAATGGAGACGTAATCGAGTTTACTGGTTGAATCAATTGTGATTTCAAATATATTTTAATCTGCATGCAGAGCGTCGTAACCAGTAAAATCTAACCAAATTGGAAAGGCGTTTACTTCTTCCTGTAAGAAATCCAGCTACCAACAGCACACATGATTAACAAAATGGGTTTTAGACTTGTTCAATTTTTTGGTAACGCCGGACAATAACAAGAGCACACCCTCCGCTACAACAGACATATTTCCACTGCCTACTTTTGATTTCGTTATATTTTTTACTTTTTTTGTACAAAGTTTCAATTCACCTGAACCTTGAATTCTTCTTATTTCGAGTTCCACTCAACTGCAAATTTTCTAAACTCACAAAGGAAGCTTTAAATTTAGATTTGTTCTTGTCAAATAGATAAACTTTTCATCTCGGTAAAACCGTGAAAAAAAATATTATTTTGGTAGCGGTTTTAATTCTTTTAATTCTTTTAACTAATTCTCTCTCGAACTTAAGCAGTTTTGTAAATAGCTGCATGGCTGCATTACTGCGTGGTAGTCTTATCACAAGGCTTACCCGTGCAGCTTTTCGTGCTGCCAGGGATAAAATCCCTTGATGATGTTGTATTTGTTGACTAGCCTAGCGTCAAGTAATGCAAGGCCGAGAATAGATCAACCAACAAACATGAAATTTACTGATATTTTAAAATAGCTATGACACAAATTAAAAGTTTAATAGTTTAAGATCTTTGCTATCAGAAGCTTTAGGGCTCTGACGTTTTAACGATTCTATGATTTCAATATTTCAGTTTGCTCTGACAACAATCTTAAACTTCCGACGGCGAAGGTTTTCAAATATCAATCTTCACTTAAATCATAAAGCTATCTTACATACATTTAAATGAAGTGTCCTGCTCAAGTACACCACACTCTGGGACCCTCGGATTACGGGCAGCATGTATTAATTACCAGAGCAACAATTTGTTTTAGAATCTGTCCATCTATAGAGTAGTATCTCAGCTGGTTGAAAATCCTAGCTATTGAAGTGTGGTGGCATCGAGCGGAGGTTGTGGGATACAAATCCAGCATGTCTGTGCGGTAATCAGAAAACCACATGCAAATCCTTGGACTCAATCTCTGAGTTATCAAGAAAGTGGAACCGCCTTTTCAATATCTATCCACCTACAAAATTTAAGCCAAGGTGACTCGGTGTTTGCATTTCGTTGCACTTTATAGTAAGACATTTTATGAATGAAGACTTTGAAAATATGCAACAGTAAATGCACGCTTTTTTATAAGAACGAGTAACTGAGGCTGGGCTGTTCTTAATTTTTTTGCAATTTTAGCTTCAAATTGTTCTTAAATTGTTCTTATTTCCTGGTATATACAAACGGTGGATGTAGTTGCCCGAAAAAAAAATGACACTCAGTAGCGATTGGTACAGACAACTACTACAGGGCTGATGCACGCGATCTGGAATACATTGCTGTATTAAATAATTTTCCGGAGTACAATTTAGATAAATATCAAGTAAATACAACATGTAGATTCGAGTGAGGTCTTAACCACTGGAACGTCCCGGTGTAATGATCCAAGTTTCGCTGATTAATGCTGTAGATCAGCGAAACTTAGATTATACCCCGTTCCAGTGGTTAGGTCTAAGGCCTCACTTGAATCTACACGTTGTATCTACTTGATAGTTATCTAAATTGTATTCCAGAAAATTATTTGATACAGCAACATATTCCAGATCGCGTGTATTCACACATATGGACTGAAGGACCACACTCTATGGTTGTAACTATCAAGTAAAATTACTTTTAAAAAGTACTAGCCTACATGCTGCGTTGCCCATTAAAGGCTAAGTGTTTACATCTACGCCTTCATTTTTGTAAAACAAGAACTTCTTCTGAAATTCTAGCTAGGCTTAAAAGATTCTTAAGAAAAAAAAGTTCAAAATGAGAATATTTCAGCCTAACGCTAACAGGTTCTCAGTTAAATTTTTGGTTTTTACAGTTATTAATATCAATATTTGTACAAAGATTAAATAAAGTTCTTAAATCTGTTTGATTAAAATTTCATCCAGATAAGTGTTCTTAGTTTGTTCGTAATTTGTGGGCAATCATAGCCTGGGTGATTTATAAAGTTTGCTCTTCTAAAAAAAGCGTGTTGTCAACTAGTATCAAAACGGATATCACTCAAGTTTCTTGCTCTTCAATCGAGGTTTTTCTCCATTGCCAATAAGACAGTAATACGCAGAAGTTTTCATACCTGTAGAATACAAGTAATCAAATCGATACAGGTTTTGTTTAAGAAAAAATTGTGACCGTTTGCTTTAATAAGGTCACACTCTATTTGATTTTTGAGCCGTTTCAATATTTTCATACTAAAAATATTCCTCCGAGCGTATATAGGCCGACTGCTAATAAAATCTGTGAAAAAATTTGGTTCTATCAAACTTCAGTAAATAAGAAAACCTTTTCTCTTCTTTGCTTACACAGCTATAGTAACGATCCAAAACAAAACAGTTCTTAACTTCCCACTCGATCCGCGTTTCCGATATTTGGGCTAGAAAACACCTCGGGAGGTAGTAACAAAAAATGACACAGAACATAAATTCGTGAAAGTACTTGACCAATCTGAAATCTAACTCAAACATCTAAAAGTGGTTACGAACCAATGCTATGGACCATATTCAAAGGCATTTCCAACAGGATTTTTTGAAAGAATGTTAAAGATATATTGATCTATTTAGTTGATCGCTTGTGGATTAAACGTCATTTAGAAGCTTTCTATTGAGAATATCCAGGAGGAAGTTCCATTCTGCCCATAGTCTCCTCCTAGTCCTACCCTCCCCGGCATTTTACCCCTTTCCTTGAGAATCAGTTGTATTTATATAATATATTATTTCGCGGGCATGTATGTACATTGCTATGATTTTCCCATCATTGTTAATCTTGTTGTGAAGAATGCAAAAGACAGTGATAGGAGCAAAAATGTGAACAAATACGCTATAAGCTAACAATTACCGCAACTTAAAACGTTATTAGCAACCTATGAATTAAGCAGCTTTGGGTTTTATTTTTATACAACAACTCACTTATTTAGCGGACTAGCACGAAACTATTGTAAGACTTAGCCTGTTTGTTTTAGAACCAAAAAGCTGGATTTTAGTTTGAGCTTGTGCTTTCTTTCATTTATTTACAAATACTGTGCTTTCTCAAATCTATTTTGTCACTATTTGTCTTTTTTTACATTATTTCGTTTGCTTTTACTTACAAAGAGATTATAAAGAAATGGAACACTAAAATAGCTAAGCTGGTTCCTTTAAAAATAATGTACCAATTTAAAGCTCTATATTAACTCAATATAAATAATCTGTAGATTTTTAGCACATGTTGGTTTGACGTTCGGTTGAGTGACTAAATAAATAGAACTACTGAAGATCTCTTCTAACCAAATTGAGTCACATCTGGCCAAGAACTAGACCTCGCGGAGAAACAGGAAACATCTTTAAGCTAAAGGTAAATGCTGTTCATATCGGTTTTTCTTTGAAAAGTCAGGCATGCGCAGTTGGTAGAGTTAATTCTCGCTTTTCTTTGTTACGGTTCATAGTCTTCTGGAAGTTTGATTTTCTGCAACTTACTGCGAGGTTATTCTACGTGTTAGTGTTTTCAGTTACATCTCTTTTTGGGATACAAAACAAAAAACAATGTGATTGTGTCAAGAGAAGACTCAAAAAAATGTTACAAGAGAAATACGTTCCCAGAATCCTTCTGCAGTTGGCAACCCTGTGCTCTCGAGCAGTTTAGACAATTCTTTTTGTAATATGATATTTTCTGAAATTGTAAAACATAAAAAAAGAATTTCCGTCATAACACCATTTTCTGAAATTCAGACACAAAGTCAGTAGGGTTAAAACAAACGTTTACACTTTAAGTGACAATCTACAGTTACTTTGTTTATTTCAGTAGTAAAACATATTGGTTAAATGTGTATCTTGGACTCAAAAACGGTCAAAATTATTCAGATTGTGTAGGAAGGCATCGTCATGCTAGTTTATTGTCATTTAGTCAGTTGAGAACCTATTTTTGAAGTAAAGTGAAAACTTCACATACAACGACAGAGAACAGGCGTTTCGTAAACAAGGAGTATGATTATAGTATTGTACGAGAGTTAATGAAGAAAGCCTACCTCCAATGTATATAATTTAATATGGAAATGTTTTAGTATATTATTGTTTAGCCTATTATTACAGAGATTCAAATGTATTCTAAAAATATGCCTTCAGTTGTTTTGCAGATTTAAGTCTACTGCAGTAGTATTTCATTAATATTGCGTTACATTTGCCCTTTTAAACTTCGAAATCCGTTTCAGTTTATCGTCATAGTACACAGGTTTTAAATCGAGGTATTCTCTCTATGTTTACGGCTAACATTATACATAGCTTCGAAAGTACTAACACTGTAGAACATGTAAAAACTGCAATCTGCCAACAGAAGGTTTAAAAAAACCTTTGGGGTTAAGGAACTACGCATATGTTTTATATTCCATTTTTTAATTCCTCTCCTACTTAAGTGTCTGTCGTCCCTTATACTTGCTACTTTGCAAATCTGATGCAAGCTTTTTACAAACATTGGACAAACGAAGAAAAAAATGCCCAATTAAAGTCCACGATCTATCTATGGTGAGATTTCCCTATAAAGATGTGTTTGCTCGGATATAATCGTAAACAGGATATGATGTCGCCCGCCCAGTTTCCTCAAATCTCGCGACACTGAAGCGAATTTCAGTTTTACTCGCAATCATTGTATTTGAAAACAATACTCAGATTTAGCGAATAAGTCCATGGGGTAAAACATTCTCATTCTCATTTTCCAGGTTTTTTTTCCTATCTATGCCACATCCAGCCAAGATGACGCCGCGGAACAAGACGTACTCTCGTGCACTATTCTTGTGCATAATGTACATCGCATGTGTTCAGCTATCCTTTGGCTTTAGACTAGGTATGCTTCCGATTCGTCGAGGCGGCAAAAAATCTAACACTACGCAAGCGGCAAATACAGCTGTTCCTTACGTTGACAGTACATGTAAGACAATTGATATCAAGCACCCAATCGAGGTTCCAGGTTGTGAATCGAAGACAATCAAGAACAAAGCCTGCGTTGGAAAGTGCAGCTCCTTCTACATACCAAGTAAGATCACTTGATTACTTTGAGAAAGGAGAGGGTAAAGGGAATCTATCGTTCATTGTATTCACACCTATACAATCGAATTGATGCTACCATTCTTGTACCCAGATTCCTTTCACTTGTGAGATGATTCTTTAAGAGATAAAAGGGGCCTGGTTACGGGTATAACATTACCTGAAGGAGGTCTTTTATACTCTTAAAGATAGATTTAAAAGATCGCACGAAAGATTATTCAACAATAACTGAAAAAGATAAGCCGGGCTGTTATTAAAAGTCAATACAAAAAAGGAGTTACTTTGACTTTCTATGGTTGACAGCACATCATATAGTATGAAGTAAAGTAAGAAACCTTAATTAGATCAACAAATTGAAAGCACAGCGTTGCACAACATGACATAGCATATCACAGTGTAACATAGCATAGCTTTTGATAGCACAGCATACAACGAAAGAATATGACATGGCAAGGCATTTAGCACGGCACAGTATGGAACGACACGGCATAGATGGAGCATAGCATAGCATAGCTTAGCTTTGGATGGAGCACAGCATATCACATCACAGTATGGAATGGCACGGCATAGCATAGAATAGCACGGCACAATATGGCATGGTAAGGCATAGCACATCATATCACCCAGAGTGTGGAATGGCAAGGCGTAGCATAGAACAGAACAGACTAGCAAAGCGTTGAATAACATAGAGTAGCACAGCATAGCACGGTCTAGTCATACTGAAGCTAGATTAGGTAAGTACCAGAGTATGACTTAGGGGAATAGCACACCAAGTTACATCATCGCAAATTAGAAAACTGACATGATTTATTTCATGTGGTAGGTTGGAAACCATCTGAAGGCAAAAGCGCAGCAGTTAATCAGCATTGCAATTGCTGCAAACCTTCCCTGTCAACTTGGACATTGATACCATTAAACTGTGCAGGGCGAAATGGTTTGACACGCGTTGACAAACTGGTCGAGATCATTTATGAATGCAAGTGCTCTATGTGCATGAACTAGAAAAACTTTGCCAACTGAGAGTTGATCAATGTAGAAGTTCGCAGCTTGGTGTTGTAAAGAATGAAGAAAAGTGCTTCTCAAGTTTGAGTGATCAGAAAAAACTCTGAGTCACTAAAGGGAATCGAACCAGCATCCTCTGATTACCGGTCGGATGCTCTACCATTTGCTAACAGCATCATGCAGCACATGGCTATTGGGCATTTCGAGCTATTAGATGCAAAACGTGTGTCCAGCAGGGAAAAGACAGGAACTTATCCTATGATGGGATCCCCATGCGAGTCTGTAGCTCAGTGGGTAGAGCATCTGACCGGTAGTCATAGGGTTGCGGATTCGATTCCCATCGGTGACTCAGAATTTTTTCTGATCACTCAGACTTGAGAAGCACTTTTCTTCATTCAAATGAGAGTTGGTTCAAGCAAGACTAGAAACAAAGACAAACGCGATTATTACGACCGTTGAGACTGTTTCAACACAAGTGTTTGAATATGTTGGATGAAATTTTGTCGAAGAATACTGAATGAGGTCTGGATACTTCAAAAACAAATTCGGACGATGCTCGTTGTGTTCAGCTCAAACTTTTTGCTTGCTGATTGAAACAGTGTTTAACAAACAATATTGACTGGCGCTTCTTTCGTTTGAACACTATAGCATTTAACATTCCAGGAGTGTCCAACATCGTTAACAAGGTAAAACTGTTGCACCCAACAACTTTGCTGATGTTCGAGTGCTTTGTGTGTACCCGGGCCTTTACATTTCATTTGAGACTCTGCTAAGGACAAGTGCAGTTAATCTTCACGCTTGTTGGACTAACAAAATGGCCTGATATATTCCTGCAGTTAAACTTGACTTTCCACAATGGCTCCCAATTTATGTCAATAGGAAATTACAAGTTTATGTGTTATGATATCAACACATTTTACGACAGCTTTAAAGGAATTTTTGGAAACTATCATGATAACAACATGGTACTTAGGATATTTATTCTATGCTAAAGAAATGTAAATAGCTCAGTCATTTGGCCGAGAGTGGCAAAAACTATTGCAGAGCAATGAGCTTCAAATGAATTTCAAATGCAAACAAGTGGTCTAACATTAAATAAAATCAAAACTTTGTAATGAACCATAATCTCCTATTGCTCTTTTTAAGAACCTTAAGGGTGGGTCTGAGACTACATGATTTGAGGAATTTGTCAAATCCTGTAATCAACTTGCAATTCTTAATGATAAGGAGAGTGATATATATGTCCAGTTACTTATAAAGTTTTGCAGTTTCGAGAAAAATGCAAAATATTGATAACTGACGGCGAAAACGAACTACCACTAGAATTACCGGCGCAATACCTGCTTGGAAAAAAATTCATTTGAGGTGCGCGTTAGCTCTCCTGTTGTTGTCCTTAAAAACAACCTGGAGATATAAAAGACAAATCAAAAGTTCAAGTCTTTCGCTAAAGTTCATGATGCTTTGTGGTCTTGCAAAACGAGCTATTAAAAAAATCTGTCCACAGTGAAAAATCAAAAGGATTTAATAATATTTTCTTTAAATGCTTAAGGTGCGCAACAGTTAACAAACAAATTCCTACAAATTCGTGAACCTTAAGTCTTGCGCAAATTTTCTCAAAATGAGTGGCAAAAAACTAACAATGAATCAAATAGGTCAATTCTAGCACCTTTATTTTAAGAATACTTTATTTAATAGTGCAGTAAACCAGACCGTGCCAGCACATCTCTCGAGAAGGGCAAGTAGTGATGTGTTCCTTTTCATGTCGACTTGTCATGGACGGACAAACGATAATTCTCACTCCTCTCGAGGAGAGCAGGGTCGTGATCCAGAGGATGCGATTCGTCTCCTTCTTTTTTGATTGGCATTGAGGCTCTAACAAGAACCCTCACACCCCTCGAGAAAGCCAAATCAGGGTAGTGGTCCTGAGGATGTAATCTATCTCCTTCTTTTATCGTTTTTCATTAAGGGACTGACGAGAACCCACACATCCCTCTCAAGAAGAGCAGGGTAGTGATCCAGAGGGTGTGATTTTCTCTCCTTTTTTTGATTGCCATTGAGGAGCTAACAAGAACCCACACACCCCTCTAGAGAACCAAAACAGGGTAGTGGTCTTGAAGATGTAATCTAACTCCTCCTTTTATGGTTTGCCATTGAGGGACTAATTACGAGAACCCACACATCCCTCTAGAGAACCACAGCAGGGTAGTTGTCTTGAAGATATGAGTGTCTCCTTTTTGTTGACCTTCATATCCCTCTGCTCCTCACGGCCTCTTCTACACCATTTTTGTGTTGAACAGTCTGTTTGAGTCTGTAATTGAGAAGGAAGCTAGCTTAAAGCCACACCAAAACGTTGGGTTTTAAGATAACCCTTGATGTGACTCTCATGTCCATTCTCATTGATAATAATGAACTTCTACTGTATTCCTCCCCATCTCTTGTTCGCATTTCGGTGTAAAACTGTTCTTGTGAGTTCCATCCTGGAAAGGAAAAGTAGTTTTTTTCTTTTGATCTCAAGAAACTCACAGTTAAAACTCAATCTTTTTCAAGTTGCAGTCAAACCAATTTTTTACATTTTTATAAGTTTCACTTTGTGCAAAACCGCTGACCTTAGTAAGTTATAGTAGAACAAGAATTTTGAAGAAAGTTAAAAATTTTGCTGACTGCAGACTTCGCAATCATCTTGCAGAAACAATAATTCTCTCAAAACTAGATTACTGTGACACTGTTTTTATCCGTTGCCCGACTTTTTAGTTAAACGCCTTCAGCTTCAACTTGCGGCAGCAAGATTTTAAAGGACGGTATGTTAATAATACTAGTAGAATTAGGCGAATAGGGTAGTTGCGTGAAAAGGAAAGAAGAGATTTTCACCTCCTAAATACTGTGCACAAGGCTTTATACAACCCTTACTGGCCATCGTATGTGAAACTGCGTATAGTACAACGCAAGCGAACTTTGCGATCTAGCCACGCAACCACATTACAAATACCATTAGAAAAGGGCAGCAGCTACACTCTTTAATTCCCTACCAGCAAACCTGAGACAATGCACAGACTTCAAAACTTACAGGACCTATATTAACTCACGAATTATTAATGTACATTTCTTTTTTCTATTTATATTTTACTCAATTGTATATTTATATTTGTATATTTTATATCTAGAGGTTTTTTTATATTTTCTAAGGATAGTTTTTAAATTAGGTAATAGTTTATAACAGGTGAAGAGCCCCTCCGTGGATACTCTGTTATTAAACCATTATCATTATTATTATTATCATTATTATTATTATTATTGTTATTATTAATAATATTAATATTATCATCAATATTTTTATTATTAACTCTTACCTAAATAGAGAGAAACAGCCCATTTTGTGCTGCATTTTGTTGATTTGGTGCGACAGTCTTCTAATAATTTGTTTCTCGCCGCTTCGGTAGTTTTCAAGAATCTTGTTTTTCTGTGGGAGTCGAACCACATCTTCTTCGCAATTTTCGAGAATTTTCTTTTAGTTAAAAAGTCGAAATTCGAAGAAATATTTGGAAATTCTTCTCCTTCTTCCAGCTCCGTTGCGCAAAAGATAAGAACATGTACACTGCGCAGCCAATCAGTCGGCGCGTCTTGTTTCCTGATTCGAAAAATAAATTAAACAGTACGGGCGCTCTGATTGGTCGAAAAAGCGTTTTGCATTGCAATTGAAGTATGTAAACACGTTTTATTTCAACAACATATAATACTTCAAAAATACTAAAATGGAACAATTTTCTCTTTTGTTCCAAGAATGGAATTGAAAGAATATTTACCTAGTTTTTTCCAAGAACTTAGTTTCTCAGTATGTCAAACACCATCGACAATCCGTACGTATACCCAGCTAAACAGCAAGGTCGAGCGAGTCATGAAGCCTTTGGCTTGACCGTGTAAATCCTATTCCTAGTTGGCTCAGAAGCAAAATGAATCAATTGTCTAACTGTGAACAGTGTTAAAACTTTATAAACCGCACAATAACCTTAATAGACAACTACGAACATTTACTTCGATGTTTGAAAACTATACAATTTGTGCAACTTTTTTGCTTACCGCACAATTTTTTTTTTGCTTGACAACATTTTCGATATACGGTCATTCGGCATACGAGCTGATAAACTAGATTTAGTAAGGCAATGAGAACGCTACAACTAAAAACACAATATTCAAGATCGAAAATTTATAAATATTAAATACGCGAAACTGGACACTCTGAGACCCAGTTTAAACGTGAATTTTTGTTAAAAAAAGTTGAGCCCGAAAAGTTTTTTTTTTCTTCCAGCGCGCGAGCTTTGAATGTATGGCGAAAACATGGAGTTCTTTTCAACTTCGCTAATAATAACACACAAATAGTTGCCAATCTTTGACTTGTTTGCCAGAGCTTTTCATTACTTGGAATATTGAGCAAAATAAATAAAAGACAACAAACTCACACAAATTGTTACTGAGTTAACTGCCGAGAGCGCAAAGATAAACACAGTCACAGATATGAAAAAGACAAAATCTGACCTTACTGTAGTCGTGGTAGCGAAAGTTGAGTAGAAGTCTCTTGAAATCCTGACAACTTGAAGACAAGCAAGGGAGGCGTCACAGTTCTGCTGTTTCTATTTTTCACGAACGTTGGCAAAACGGACAGAGGCCAAATGAACTATAACTGGCACAAACCCCAACTTGCTTTCAGAGGAATTTTGAGTTTCGTCACCTCCAACAAATAACCAATTGTGCATATTTTCAGCATATCTACAACAGCTGCAAGTACCAGCAACAATGCAAAAACTGAATGTTCCGTGGTGCTACGTGAAACAATTGCTTCTTTGGAGAAAATCTCCTTCTGAAACGGTTCCGTCGGCTCGTCATCGAGTTAAATGATGAAGAGGATAGAGTTCGTCGTCCATGTGAATTCCGCATACCACGAGGGATGTAACTCAGCGACGCTTTGAGTTCGACATATTTAGCAGCTTCGTTTACAGCAAGATTTTGTTTGTCATTTCGATTGTTTTCAATCATTCGTTGATTGGTTTCAAATGATAGGCCTAGTGCGAACAAGTGGTACCTACTGCGACTGCAAAACACAGAAGTTTTCTCTTCTTTCAGAAAAGAGAAGTCGAAAAACCTGTTTTACCCGTTTCGGATCAGGTCATTTTGTATGGGCCAATGAAATGGCTAGTTATGCAGCACCATTGTCTCACAGCCAATCAGATTCTTTATAAATGCAAACCCAAGTAAACAGCTACTGGAGTCTTGAGCATGCCGGTTTTATCTCATTCTCAGTTCAAAAAACAAATAGTTGATGCAGTATCATATAATAAACAACTTATTCGGCGGTTTTGCTGCTAATATCACTGCACATTTTTTACTCGAGTTGTGTGCATGTTTGACGTTTATCTTATGGATACGAGTGTTTTCCTATAAAATAAGACACTCATAGATTTCATACGAAGCTACATCCGGGATAAGATGGAAAATATTTTCCATACACTTGTTTTACCGCTCATTTCGGGGCAAACAAACACTCATGTCTATATAATTATACATGAAGTGTTTCTCCTTGGGAAAAAGAGATTTCACTTTTGCACTCTAAGATAAACTTCATATATTCGCCTCACCGTGTAATGTTCATAACTTCTCTTTCTTCTGTTATGCAAAAAATACGTGATTAACACATAAAGAAGATTAACGTACGGACCAATTTTTCGAAATGACGAAAAACCATGCTTGCATTATAAGCGTATTATCTTGTTACAAAACTCAAGAACTTTTCCACGCCAATTTTTTATGTAAATTCAGAGGCAATCAATCTTATAATAAAGAACTGAACCCTTTCAGCCCAAACCAGTTGATCAACATGCAACTTCTACTTACACATCTTCATACAAAATGAGACTTTTGGTATAGACAAAATGGGAATACACCATTTTACTAATAAAAATGTTCACTCGTTCTAGCTCTTTGTGCGGGCATACTAGTATCGCTCGGCCACGCCTTGTCTTATTAATTCTCTGCACCCACAAAGGACTGGAATGGGAAATACTTAGTAAAGTGGTTTATAGCACAGGCATAGCAAACTTCTGGTGATGGAAACAATGTTCTGCCTAACTGGTAATACGAAAAGTAATGGGTTCTAGAGTGGAGAGAACTAAGCAAGAAATTACTTATAAATGACCATCCCCTTTTTGGGTAGACATTTCAAAGGCCGGGAAAACCGTACTGATAGGCGAATCTTTTGTGACGTCATTATTTTGCTTATACTTGGCTACGAACTGTAATTCACTTTCCAAGCAAGACAAAATTTTCCTAATATTTCAAGATAAAGAACAACAATGACCGACAGGCAAAAAAAGGGCTCGATACAGCAAAATACTTGGAAAACTCTAGATTCGGTAAGAGTTTGTATGAGCTCATCGGCCGTTTTGTTCTTTACAACTCAAAAGTTTACAGACCAAAAAAAGGACAGAACGAGCGAAACTTCTTCTAAACAGCACTCTTTCATTCCATACCCAAAATTGATAATTTTGTGTTTTTAAAACCGTGCAAAGTAGGTATTAATTGAGATTTCGGACTCAAAGTCGCTGAAGAGCTTAGTGCTAGCATGTTATAATAATATTCAGTACGCTCTGATTTGTAGCCCAGCCACGTGTTGAGTATCCTGGAATCCCATATACTAAGTAACGAGACTAAAAATGTAAACAAAGTTTCGCCTATACTATCCGCGTGCACGCAGAACTTGCCTACTGATACATTCTAACGTATAAACACGAGGATAAACTATATTTGACAAGAAACACAATCACAGGAACAAACAGACGGATTTAAGAGGAAGGTATATCTGTTGATTACATTTAACTAATGCTGGTTCTTTACATTTTCAGTCAAGATAAGTACTAAATATTTCAAGACAGGAAACGTTTTCTACAACTCTTGCAGAGGTCTAAAATATTTAAAACATTGTCAAGAAATGAAAGGAAAATCACTAAAAGGCAAGAAAACTTGATCACACAAAGCCCACTCTTCTGTGACCAGTGGACGAGGCGTTTGCCTGCCTTGCGGTGGTGTGTTCCAGTGATTCTAGAATTGCCATTGTTCGAAAGATCTTTCCAGGTGGCAAAACAAATTTATAGTTAAGATTCTTGTATTTTACAGTTTCCACACCGACTCTGCTTGCTCATTTAAAACGCTGTAAAAGAAAATCAAGATATTGCTTTAATAGTAATAACTTTTGTTACCAATAACGTCAAAAACTGACGGAAGAAAATACCAAAATACCGGCAACGCTCTAATAAGCCCCCGGAAGAGAGGGTAGGGGGTGGGGGGTGGGGGTTCTTCAAAAACTGTCTTCAGCATAACATGAAGTCCGGTTACCAAACACGTTTAAAATATCAACTAGTAACTTTGTGTTCATCTGGCGTTTTAATCAGCACTTGAAAATCTTAAAAAGATTTAACCGTTGACAAAATGTGTTTTCGATAGAGGACGCCTTGTTTTTTGGCTTTATCGTCTTTACGTTTATATGGTGGGGGGGGGGGAGGGGGCTTGTTTAGCATTTGAAGCTTTAGACGGGGGACTTATTAGAGAGGGATGCTTAATAGAACGATTACGGTACACAGAAACCCTCTCACACACACCAACCACATAAAACACATGAGACCAACCTGTGAGCGCTTCTTGTGCATAATATTTTACGTCTATATCAGGGTCGGCGTTTAGCTTGTCCAGGACTGGCTTTATCTGTCCCTGGATCGTGCTAAAACGAGCAGAAAATATATAATTAAAAACGGAGCAAAGAGAAAAAACAGAAAAAAGATCGATCTATATATGGAAGCTATACTGTATAAGCGATTCGTAAGGGTGAATTTTCAGGGTTCGTACACCTTCAGAATTTCAAAATTCCAGGGTTTTCCAGGGTTTTTTTCTAGGGCTCTTTAAAAATAAAATAACTGGTCATTTAGCGAATTTAGTTCTTTCAATGAAATTCTATGAAATTTTCCAGGGCTTAATAAAAAAATTTGAAGGGCTTTTCCAGGGGTTTCTAGGGATTACCAGGGCTTCAAAAATTTTCGAGGGTTTTCCGGAATTTCCGAGGCCCGTACGAACCCTGTATTTTGCAAGAAAATTGCGTTGAACATTGGAAAAGTAAGAACATTTGAAGAACGCCGAGGCTAAAACTCGAAGAGCTTTAAATCGAGCAACAAAACAAATAGACCTAAGGTTGATTACGCTGTTATAAAAATTTTGCCAGGAGCAATATGTTTAAAACAGAGAAGATCTATAAAGTTGTGCCATTCATTGTATCAACTACAATAAAGCACCGACGTCAAACATTCTTAAAGAAGCTTTCAGGTTACAAAATGACTTGTGTTGTAGTATGGACTTTAAAAACATTCTATTAACATTCTCAGGCTCCAACAAGTAAAAAAGAAAGAATATTACGAATGGTTCAAGATTAAGTATATTCTGTAAACAGCCTGTTGTTGAATGGTAAGAGAATAACAAACACGTCTGTCTAGACTTACAAAGTATTTAGTTCAACAACTAGTAATCAGCTTATACTAGTAACCAGTTTTAAGTACAAGGGCCAGATTGTAACTTTCTAGCCAGCGAATATGTGGGCCTGCATTGTTACAGTCTGGAAGTGATGTAGAATAACCACATTATCTTGCTCTCATGCTTATTCATCTCAAACATATACCCAAGTTAAAATATTCATTATTTTCAATAGTTTCTAAACACATCTTACAAATGACCATTTCAAATTTTGGATTTTAATTACTGTAAACGCTCTTATAATCCTCCCCCCCTCTCTTCTCTAATAACCCTCCCCCTCCCTTCTC
>JAOBAT010052485.1:0-29578 GCA_026413305.1 Hydrozoanthus tunicans | reverse complement strand
GTAAATGTTGAAAATCAAGCGATAAAAGTAGTAAAATCACCAGCCTCAAAATCTGCACTCCGGCCGCCATTGCGACCACTGACCCCTATTGCGACCGCTGACCCTATCCATAATGCTTTAATGTAGCTTAGATGGTTGCATGTGTTGACATGGTAACCAAATGTACGAGGCATCTTTTCTGGAATTTTAGATATTTTTGGCCTTGAGGAGCTACAGTTAATCATTTTAGCAGTCAAACAGATATAAAGTAAGCCATAGGGTATCAACTAAAAACCCTTTTTCTTAATTTGAGAACTATCACTATTCTTCTGGGCCCAGTTTCCCAAAGGCCGATTAGCACTAACCCAGGGTTGAGTGTTTAACTGACGTTCCTGTTTCCAACGTTATAATGAAATGTTTGGTCTGTACTTTTGGAATTCACAAGTGATTTCCTTAGAAAATCTAAACAGTATTTTGTAAGAACGGAAAGATTTTCCTTAGAGAAGATTTTGGCTTAACCCAGGGTTTAAGTTATATGTACAGTCCTTTGGTATCAGAAATGGTTGTACAGCTGTCCGAGATCAGTATTGATTTGAGCTGTGGGCGACACTGAATTAAAATTGGTCTCATTGGCAGTATAATGTTAACTCTTTTGTTTTAATCTTCAATTCTTGAACAATCTAGCTTAAAAGCCACCCATAGACCAAAACGTTTTCAATACCTGCTTGTCGTTTATTGGCTCGATGTAATACGCATCGTTTCCATCGTCAATGAGGCCACTAGAACACCCTTAATAACATTTAGGAGTTGAGCAATCGTGAAAGTATTTTGTCAATATTCTCCGCACTACTACTAATAAGTATATCCTCGTCCATTGCAGCCAATTGCAGATTACACTGTACTAAAATGTTTTTGGATGATAAGATTGCTGTTGAGGCATCTCAAGTCTACATTTGATATGAACTCAAAGCAACAACTGAATGAGCTTTAGAACAGTACATAAATGTTCATTCAAAGTAATAATTTTGAAACCGCCGTAAGAAAAAAACGTTCAAAACAAAACTTATAAAATATATTGTAAGAAAAAAAAATTCTTTACCCGCGACAAGCATTCTTTTATTGTTTCACTGAAAAAATCGTATTTCAAGCAAACCAATTTTTTATTAAACTCCAAGAGAGCATAAATTTTTATTTTAATCATTTTGAGGTTGATGACTTAATTAATTTCTTGCGAAGGTATTTCGAGAGATAGAACTTTTAACAATGTAAAGAAATTAAACTCTAGCTATAGGCTCTAACATTTAAGAAAAAAGTAGTACAACTAAAAAAAAACCTAAGACAATATTTTTGACTTTGAGAGTCGTCTTCATAATAGGGTTTCTGTTTAACCGCATTTTGTTCGCTTTTTTAGCTCATTAATTGTTATAACCATATTTGGTATAGTATAACAATATGAAAGTCTCCACCTTAATCCATCGCAAGTGTTAAGTATGACGGTTGAATCAGGGCTGTCGCGAACATGTCCTGTGTAATGGCAGCTGCTGCGCTTTTCCTGAAAATAAGAAAGAACAAATGCTATGACCGTTGTGCTGGGCTGTTTGTGTTCTGCTACTTTTGGTTCAGTAATGAAGACAAACAGGTCAGTAATTTTGGGCGTGTTAAAACAAATTGTTGAGTATTGCCTCATGTAGTCAGAAAACCAATCGTCCCGACGCGATTGACGTTTGAATCAAAGCAACCTGGTCTCCATTCGCAACCCATTCTCAACAACTGCAGGTACTTAAAAATTCTCTTAGAAACGGTGTTTTATAATCAAAAGTTCAAATAAAGCTATACAATGGTGCATTAGGCAACCTTAGACTTAATTTGGGTTTATTTATATTCTCTTAAAAAATTATCAGTCGCGACGTCGAACTGAATCGCTAGTTTGTACTTCGGGTCAGTAGTACCATTAGTCACGTCTCAGACAGTAGCGACAGAGTATAACTATCGTTTCCTTTTGTCCTTTTATACTTCGGATCGCTATAAACCAAAAAGTTATCGGTCTTCGGGTTTTTAACCACTTGCGGAGAACCCTAAGGGTTTTGGGGGCTTCTTTTGTCATACGTACCCTCTCGATTGTCTCAGTACCATCCTGATTGAAACGACGAACAACAAAGTTTGGAGGTAGCAGATTCCTATAAAAATAGCAGTTTTTTTGTTGTTGCATTTGTAAAAAAGATGAGCTCTGTCTTTACTTGTCAGAACGACACTGTGAAAGCTGTATAAGGCCTTGATTTATCTATTCAACATAATGATTCCTTATTTAAAGATATTTTTTTGGGTTTCAACATAAGAAACATGATTATTTCTTAATTAAGATTATTTTTTTTGGTTTTTGCACCTAAAAGCAAAAGGGTTTTCGAGTACAAAAAATTTAGTGGAATCCTGCCTGTTGCAATAGATTGCTTGAACAAGCACAAAGACTTGAATAGATCATTTTATGTTACATGGAAATGTTTAATTTACTCGAATGATCTAGTTATGATTGGTTGTCAGCTGGGCGAAACAACTAACAAACAACACCCCAACGAGATTGACGGAAAAAGAGACCTTAAAAACGTGACCATGCCTTGACCTTCTCGGGTTTTCGTTAATCATTTCAGTCAACCAATAATATAATATGGATTGGTGTTGCATGGTACCAAGACCTCTTCGATTGAGGTGGAGCAGGGACAACTAAATGAATGCCACCCGGTCGACAACACGCGCAGTTAGATGGACAATAAAAGGTCATTAAAGGATCAAACAGATCCTATTTTCTTTCGCTCGTCAGCAGTTGCTATAACAATTAAAGGCCATCCATGACCCTCAGTAAATTTTTAAATATACTTAAAAAACCTCCACTTGTCTAAGTGACGTTATTGCGTTTCACCATTATAGATCTAGTATTATCACTGTCTGTTGCAAACACCCTTCCTTCCCTATTCGTAAATGTGATTTTAATAGTTTAAGGGAAGGAAGGCAATGTCGGGGTTATTTTGGAGGGCTATAAAGTGCTTAATTTATGCGTGTATCTATGATAATACAATGTAAACCGCCAATCCATTAGAAAATAATCTTACTTGTTTAGCGTTGTATCCAGAACATAGGTCTTCTTGAACGCTTTCAACCGAAACAGAGCCTTGTCATCGTGATTCCCACTCTTTGAATTGGAATTGATAAAAATTGCAAAACGTTCAACCGACTTGGCTTTTAAATTTAAATTTTTGACAAAAAGAACATTGCCGAAAACTATAAGTTTCAAAGAGTTAAATATATAACTCTGATTTACTGCACACTTTTTAACGCCGGTTCAAGACATGGCTTTTTAACAAAACATTATTTTAACGCTTTTACTAATTTTAGTTTAATTTATAATCTTAACTTAAGTTGTAAGACTTTTTTTTTTTATCAAAGCATTATTTTAAGATTTTTACTAAGTTTAGACTAGTTTATATTTTAACCTAAATTGTAAAGCGCTACGAACAGTAGGAATAGCATTATACACACATACTTACTATTATTATTATTATTATTATTATTATTGTAATTATTACTAACATTTATTGATACGTCATTGACATTTTTTTACCTTTTCGTTGTAAGTAGAAAGATCCCGTTTATGTTTGTTTACGTTATCGACTCTTTCGGGGTAAGTTTTTTCCACGGGTATTTCTTGAATGAATAAAAATATATTAGAACAAGTGCAAGATTTTTAAAAAGAATTCTTCATCATACAAAGAATTGAACCCTGTTAAGGCTAATGATTGAGTGATCAAAAGTGTTACAGACTGAGTTAGATACTATAGGCAAGCAAAAACTGATATTAACAATAGCTGGAAGTCACTCTCGGGTTAATATACATCAGTATATATCAGTGAATAGCAAATTTTGCACGTTCACATTGGTTCCTGAAACAGGAGATATCCAAACTTCAGATAAACCCATTATATTTAAACTTTGCATTCACCAACTCCCACGTTAATTCGCTCTACTGATTTCGCTGTTTGGTAAAAGTCACTAGTCACCTCCACTTTTGGGGATAATTGTTTGTTATTCGAGATGATGCCTGAAAAGCCAAGCTTCCGGAGGAATTGCGCTACAACACAAACTTAAACTGAAACTGAAACCAACTGAACTAAAAGAAATGTCTATAGAGAGACTCACTTACCCTTCCTTTGGACGCTTTCCTCGAAAGCCGCAATAAATGTAGTCAAAAACAGGAGAACAAACAAGAACAGTTCTTTTCGGAGAACAGCCATTGCAGAAAAAATGCCACGTCCTGCCACAATTTGCCGTTACCCAAATGAGTTAGGTACGGTGTGTGTGAAAGACCATGAGTTAGACAATGCCGTGAAAATGAAGACATTGAAAACAACATAAACTGTGTATAATTTGTTGTACATAGTTTTATTCAGATGCAGATTTCTTGTTGATTCAGCTGCTGTGTAGGGGAAATTTTCATAGATTATTTGTAGCTTATATTGTCTTGAAAGTTTTCTTCACAACTGCAAGAACTAGTTGTGTTTCATAGCTACAATTCTTTTTTACCTTTCACTCTTGTGAATTACTTTTTGTACACACATTTATGAACGGACTTTCAATGTTAACAATGAAGCCAAACTTCAAATGACAACTCCTGTTTCTTTGCCCCTTCAGAAAAAAAAGACCAGCCACTCAATTCAAGGTTTGTTGTAATGACAAACACTTTTATCATAAATTTTCATTACTATAAAAATGCCTTCAGCTTAACACGAAACGCTAGAAATCGTAGATAGCGATTCATTCTCATATTTTCTTGATAATAATTTCCAAAATGATAAAAAGTTGTAGTCATATCATTCTAAAACATTTTCTCCAAAAAGTATACAAAAAGGTTTTACAATACAATATGGTTTATTAATTCTCCCCATGGGGCTTTTCAGAATTAATTTACATCATGCAATTAAAGAATATTTGACTTAATAAAAAAACTAGCTTACAAGTTGTGTTGAAAATATCAAGATAAATCTTAAAAAAATGCGTTGACACAGTTACAGAATGATAGTAAAGCATCTTCTTTGGGTTTTTTTACCAGTAAGTCGCAGTTAGTGTCTCCAGTAAGAATGATTTCTTTATTGAGTAACAGAGCTTTCACATAGTTCGGCATGAGTTCGCCTTCCAAGCACAACACGCTAATATCAGGAGGTCTATAAATGACGCATACCAGAAATGATCGGAGTTTGTCGTTTTGTACTTGAATCCATAGTTGATAGAAGCCAGTTTCTCCTACACCCGTTAAGTCTTTTAGAACTTTTGCCTTTAAGCCATGTTTAATCTAAGCAGACCCCACCGCCGGCTTTCTTCAAACGGTCAAGACTATGAATATTGTAGCCGTCGATCTCTACACTAGCGTTTGTTGTGGTAGTGTTAAACCATGTTTCTGAGACTGTGAAAACGTCGAAGTCTTTCTTTGAGATGAATTCTCTAACTTCGTGTAAGTGATGTCTGCATCGCAGAGATTGGGCGTTTAAATGAGCAATTTCGACGTGTTTCTTATGGTTTCTATTCATCAGTGGCTTACTTGGCCTTGTGTTTATGGTAATGATGTTCAGTCGATAAAAGTGCTGTTCTTGAGGTCGCATCTCTTCAATAGGGCTCGAAAGAATGAATGGTTCTCTGGCATTCAAGTCTCCTCGTCACACGAACGGGTATGATTGTTGAGCCCGCTCCAGGATGTTGTCCAGGTTGAGGGTGAACATCGTCACTGAGCTCGAGAGAAAGTTCCAGAAAGTTAAACGATGCAGTCGTGTTGCTGCAGTAGAGGATGTGAGATCTATAATACCTCTTTGGTTTTTTTTACCAAATAAGAATTGTTAGACTGATCAAATTTTGAATGAATCAAATTCAGGATTTTTTGTGTTGCCGACACGAAACGACCAACTACGCCGAGATTTGAGCATGTGGAAAGCTAAACGATCCTGGTTAAGGAGTAGAGCCAGATAATAATAGTTGTATGGCACTGTCGGCAGCAAATCGAATTTATTTTTTGATGTTACTAATGACAATGGCCATGACTATGACTTCGGCCAATACTGTTACTGTTACTTTTACCGTAACTATAACTATATTTTGAGTTCCAGAATAATTCAAATATGGTCGCTTTTTAAGTCACTGCTTGCATGACCTCATTACAGTATTTAATGCAGTGCGGCAGATGGGAACCTTTTATGATGAACAAGATTTCTTAATGAAAGCAACCAACGGGTTTTCATCTCTTATTTTAACCCTATGTCCTTTGGTTTGACTGTTCCGTTCACCTGGTGGATTCATGCTCAAGAAATGCTTGAAATATAACAACTTTGTTTTTGCGTCAAGCAACTCCAGAGTTTTTCTGTGGCGTTTGCACGCAACTGATGAACATAAAGTTATGATAACTTGAGTAAACTGTCTGTTTTTTGGTTATGTGAGATTACAGGTCGGGAAAAATCTGTCATTATTTCTTTTCTACATAAAAGCAAATTAGATGATTTTTTTTCTCTTGCAGGTGCGGAACGTGTTCATGGTATTTTATTTCTTGTGTTTCAAAGGAAAAACATGGATTACTTTTCGATGGGAAGTTTCCAGTATCTAAAAAGAGAGATAACTACTGAACAGATTGCGGAGCACTTCAAAGGCCAATATATAAACTCAACAATGCATATACAAATCAACAACAGCTTATAATTTTTCTTTATTGTTTTCTGCTCTTAGACTCTTAAGTGTTTTAAATCGATAGTCGGTTATGTCTAACGAAGATATTTTCTTTTTAAGAACAAAGATCTACCTTTATGCCTCTTAACGGTACTCAAAAGTTAACGTATAAGTTAGACCTGACATGTACCTTATCAAATCGACGAAATTAAATAGTTTTACAACTGCAAGCTGCTAGACTAGTTCTGTCAAAATTTAATCGCTCACACATGGATAAACGGCTTTAAACTTTATAAAGGTCATTAAGCTATTTTAGAACTTGCTATTCTGCATTCGGCTTGTTTTACACTGTCAATTCAAATAACTTTGCAAGCAGTTTCTTTATAGTAGACCAAAAAGCTTGAACTGTCGGCAACGCTAACTAATATAGATAACACTAGCTAACAAAAAAATTACTTTCGTATGACTTTTTTCTTCTTGTTAACAAGACCCGTTTGGTAACAACGAGTAACTGATGCCATTTTAATTGTTACCTCTGCTGTTTTACGTCGGTAATATACTGTATATAACTCCCGTATTTAGCCCCTTAAAAAAGTAAAAAGGTTTGCTTTTACGCATAAAAAACCAATAAAATCAATCAGTTGTTGATTATTAAAGCTTTCAACGGCATCTCCATGCACTGTCGAAAAATGTTCTTGTTTTGGGCGCGTCATTGCACGGATGGCACGGTAGACTGTTTTTGCAGCCTATATGTCATTAAAATTCGAGTAATCGCTGAACGAATCTAGGAACTCCTGCGCAATCTCATAGCAGAACTTGTATTGGCCCTGCAACAACAAAAAAACATAGTTCATTAATACTATGGAACGGGACGCGTTCTCCAAGTACTAGAGAACTTAAAAAAAAAATTCTACAACAACACTAAAGATTTATTACTGAAATGTGAAAAAGAGAGTCCTTAAGTTTATTTTAGAAAGAGAAAAAGAGAGTTTTTAAAATTCCAGGTGTAAATGAAAATAACAGATAAAACGCTATCAACTTATACAAAATATTGCTCGAAAATTGCCTGACTAGCCGAACGTTTTATCACAAAACTCCTCTCTTATACTCTCTAAAGATGAAGTTATCAGTAGTTGTCACATGTGTTGACTGTTATTTTTACAGAAAACTGCACTCTAGCTTACCAGAGTCTCGACAGCTGCAGGTCGCCTGGCACGTACCACTTTGCAGGCCTGGAACACATCTACAATCTGTTCCAACTTCATGCGTTCCAGTGTAGCGTAGATGGTGCAGAATGTTCCACTGCGTCCTGCCCCGTCACTGCAAACATAATGTTTCCTCATTAAAACGCTAACAAAGGGTTTGACAAAAAAAGAAGACGATCCTCAGGATAGTTTGCGCTTAATGCAAAGTAGTTACACCTAATTTTCTTGCTTAGGTTTTCTTGTTTGCTTTGCCTTTGAGTGTGTCTCTTCAAGCTGTGCATCTGCTGACCCCATACAATATAACAATCAACTTTTTCCATAATAGCCATTTGTCTAGGCTAGCCCTTGATGGTAAGTATGGATGACCAGCACTCGAATTCTGTATGTCTTCTTTCATTTTGGTCTTAATTCCACCTGACTAAGTTATATATAAATTTAGGTAAAACTTGGTAGATATGGTTTAAACTAATTTTTTCGAGCTTTAAGATCATCAATAGAGTTAAAACGGATTAGAAAACTAGTCAGAAACTCTGAAGACGAACTTAAAAACTGTTGAGTTTTAATTACATCTACTAGTTTTTACTTTATATCTAATTCATTTGTTCTGTTTCTAAAACTTCTGTAAAGAAAAAAGAAAAAAAAAGGTATAGTGGGACTGAATATTGTTGCCCCCAGTTAGCCTCCGTGTGCTGCTTTTAGAGCAGTTAATTTAAACAAGGTCTGTCGTGTGTAAACTATTAAGGATTAAGCCAGACAATTGCTACTTGGTGGCCAAAAAGCAACTGAACAAAGTCATTTTGCATATTGAGGTAAAACATCTCATTAGAGAAGAATGGTTCATCAGTGAGTTCACCATGTACCATTTAATCTACATGCATGATAACTGTACAATACTTTCAAAGAAATATTAGCTTATCAGTGTTGTAGTGCTTGCGAGCAAAAGAAGTAGCAATTACTTAAAAAACTTTACAAATTTAGTTACAATTTTGAGAAACCATAAGTAAATGCATTTACAAAACTTTGATTTTAATATTTACCTCGTACACGTAGGGGTTTTTTTTTTGCCGTAGTTGATGTTTAATATAACCGCTGCATTAATTTTGAACCAGCTGTTGTTCAGTTTACTTAATTTTTGTATTATTTCTAAGGTTATCTCAAGGCGCAGTTTGATCTGAGATTGTGTGTTAAGACAATTGTGTCTCTCCGTGTTTAGGAGGATTATTTCATGGTCTAACTTGGATTTGATAGATGTTGGAAAATAAAATCAATGCACGACAAACAAGATAAATAGTACCAACTTCGAGCCAGAATCTTCAACCATAACAACAGCAACGGCCAATATCAAAGAAAAAAATAGTTCAAGTAAGGGATTACAATTTTTTTAACTCTTTACAAAGACATTGAATGTTTTAAATTTTGTAAAGTATCATTTATGATAACGTCTTTTAAACTTTTTCAAATAACGACTTATTATACAGAAATAGTTATTCAAGAAATGTTAAAAGACGTTTTAAAAGATACATTTCAATACGTACATAGGTAAAGTCATAGTGCACATTATTTAGATCATATAATTATACTTTATTACGAGAGCAAAAAATTTACCCGTGCAAACTGTTTTTGTATTTGCCCTCTATAAATAAAGTTGTTATTGTTATTATTTTCACCAAAAAAATTCTAGCCACTACGTTACCTGCACTGGACAACAAACGAGGAGTTGCCAGACTGTTGGAGTGCCGACGTTACCCTGGTAACCAGATCAAGCACACTTTGTTTGTCTTTTGGAACAGAATGATCGGGCCAACCAGTGAACTGTAGGTGGTGCACTTTCTGCGGACTCCTGTTCAACTGTAGCAAGATATACCATTGATGTTATCAATACACAATAAATTCTCATCTGTCACGTTTGGCAAACTATTAGGCCATTGGTAAATAGATAAGTAACGACTTTGTTTATGCGACAGATGGCAGTAACAACAGATCACTAATGATCCAAGAGGAGGTTTATAGAACCGCCCCAGTTGAGAAGTTTATATGCTTCCCAAGAGACAAAAAAAACTCAAACAAACTTGTACGTGACTTCTTTTATATGTGAACATAATGTTTTTTACTTCACTTGCATACAACTTCGAGCTCATTTTGAAAATTTTGCACAAAGTACCGGTATACGAGTGCAAGTTACTTTCAAATTGAGCAAGAATAGTTCTGGTATAAGCGACATAATTGCGAAGGACGTTCTTTTACGGATTTGAAAACGCTAAACCATGTGAAAGCAAAATTAGATTGGCTCTTTAATATCAACTTTTATTACCTATAAGCCAATCAAAGTTAAAGCAATAGGTCTGTGAGTTGTTTCTTAATCACTGATTAATTAAGTACTCTTTTTTGCTCTGCGTGGATTAATTTGTATTGTGTTTACAAAAACAAAGCAAAAAGGAACAGCACTGCCTGCTTCAAGCAACCAGAATAGAGTAATGTGTTACCATTCGTATGGCACAAAAGAGAAACTAGATCAAGAAAAACAGAGATACAACATTTTATATTTGTTTATATCAGAGTGTCTTATATATTTTGTCTTAATCATTGTATTCCTATATACTTTTATTTATTTCATTACAGTAATATAAAAACTAAGCTGGTCGTCACAACTAGAAGATTTAGATGACTTACTTTCCTGTCCTGCACGGTGAATCTGCGAACTATTATCTCTCGATGGTTTTCTTGTGATGTCAGAACAACTTTCATATCTCCGTAAGTTTCCCCCTGGGCGCCCTTGTCTGGCCAGTACTTCGGATAGGTCTTTTAAGGAATGATAAAAAGTAGCAAGCATCAAAGATTTAATTTTTGCATATTTTAAGTTGCAAGGTTTGTTGAATGCAATTGAAAATTTAACACGTGCGCTTGGATGATTGATATTTCATTAAGTTGAGAAAAAACTTCAATGTATGTTATTGTGATTACTCACGGTCCCATCTTCGTGGAGTCTGTTTAGCATCACTACTGAGCCGATGGAATAATCAAACACCATTTGCCAAAAATCTTCAATTTTCTCAGAAAGAGGAGCTTGTGTCAGTATAAAGGTGTTCCTGTCTTTGTACGCCTGTAATAAGAACAATAATAACAATGATAATAATAACAATAATGATAATAATAATCTTTTCAATAATAATAATAACAATAATAGTGATAATAATATTGATAACAAAAAAGAAGAAATGAAAAAGTAAGAAGAAGAACTACAACAAGAACAACAAAAAGAAATAATAATTTAAAGAAGGAAAAAATAACGCTAATAAAATTGCAATAATTACGATAAACAATAGCAGTAATAAACTTTAAGTTTAACAAGTTTAGCTTAAACTTAAGGCAGTTGAATGGCGTTGCATTTAGTCGTGTAGGTGTCGGCTCGAACTATGCTCTTGTGGATTAGCGTGCGCGTTCTTTTTAAACCTCCCGCTAGAGGAGAATACTAGAGCTACGGTTTAAAGTCCCTGTGCAGGGTTAACAAGACAGCACAACAACAACAACAACAACAACAAAGACATGCTTGCGCGCAGTACTTACATCTGCAAATGAGGCACTTATGTAGTCGTCTCCCTCGTTCACCACAGGTCGCAGGAGCAAAACGCGGGAAATGTCTACTAGATTAGGAAACAAACGTTTGATTTGCTTACACTTGAAGTAAGAGAAAAGAAGAGAGCGAGAGAGTACAATGAAGTATCTGTGAACATCCGTACTTGGGGGGAGGGGGGCGGGGGCTTCATTGATGTTCTCTGATAGTGATGTAAACAATAATGTGATGAGAGGCACCGAAAAAAATTATCTAAGCTAAGGAAAATTTTGTGTAGCATTTGGATTTATTGAGCGGAATTGGGCAATATTTAACGATATAAGGCGACGTTAGACCCCGGATTAGGGCTTTTTTTGTTGCAGAGCTGTAGTTTGCTTCATGTACTTACGTGGTGCAAGCGTCTGTACACGATTTTTGCTCCTGTTCACGTCCTTAAATCCAGCTTCGCACTCTTCCCTACCAGGATTCGGGCAGACAAAGCTAAGACGCTGGGGATGGGAAAATGTTGGCTTTAATTCTTAAAACGAACTGGGGATAAAAATGCCGGGCTTTCGGCTGTTAATATACACAAACAGACAGTATAACGAAGGCCGAAAGCTTAAGTTTTAAATCATTTTATCGGGAGATCGTTTTTATAAATTTTCTATTTTTTTAAAAAAAGTTTATCTGCATGGTTGCTCTTCCACCTTTTTATATTTGGATCAGCACTATATCATTTCTTGATTATCGAACACAATTTTCCTTCTACAACCGATAAATCTAGTTCAATTTTATTTTTAAATAAACAGTTTGGTTCGCCAGTATTTTTACATCCTCTTTTTTAGACCCATTGATTTCCGTCTCTAAGACTCAATTCTAGGGGAAAAAAAATCACTGCCGTTCAATCAGTTGTCTGTCCATTTGTTTGTGACACAATTAAACGCGAAAGAAGCAACTAAAAATTGCAGTTTTTCTTATTTAAAGACATTTCTTTTTTGCAAAAACTCAACCAAGCCGTTATGCAGGCTTGCTATTGAGCACACAACATTTGACAGTCTTTGGTATTTTCGCCTCTTACCTCAAATTCAACGGCGTACCCAGTCTTCCCCTGGGCGGCCATTGAGCCTGCGAGCTTTTTCATAGCGCTGCGGATGTCCTGGGGGTTGATTTCCGTGTTTCCACAAGTCAGGGCCTCGAGGACCGCTTTGTGAAGAAAGATATATTGGTCCTGCACGGAAAGAAAGCAAATCCACCGTCATTTACAATACCGTGCCTTCTCATCCTTTACCATTTCATCACTAAAGAACTCATTTCACCTTACTTTGGTTTTAAAAAAACATCAATCTGTATATAAAACAGAAGAACTTAATTAAGATTTCCAATGATGGAAAAAAAAAAGGTACAAAGTAAACTTTGACAAAAATTATTGTTTTAAGAGTACTTTGTGACAAACTTCTTTTCTGATTATGAATCTAAAAACTCCCAAATAAATATTTTCCATACTGTTAAAAATGTTTCCTTGTTTCCTAGATATCGACGTTAGATTCCAAGTTCTCAAAAGACAAAAAAAATATTCAGTTGCAAAACACGTTTATGATGGCGTTTTGTAAGTAATTATTTCAGAAAGCGCCGAGCTATTAGTTTCTCAAACCATTTGTTACTACTAGGTGTGATCCAGTTCAATTATTTAAATATTTACAATGCTAAAGTTAATGATTTTGGTGAAACTAATATTTTTGACAACTACAATCGTGTAGCGTCGACAAAATCATTCTTCCAGCTCATGATGCGAATTTGACAAAACCTTTGTCGTTGGGTTTCATAAAACTTTAGAAGGGAATGAAGTTTGGCAAAACATGTTTAAATACTGTAACAACGTTTCTTACAATTTTTAAATAGTTTTTTGTACCTAAACTATGGCGCTACAATAACGTTTTTAAAAATAAAAAGCACTACTAATGTGCATCCTTTTTTGGAAAAGAAAGAATGATTTTACCTCTGTCTGAACCATATGAATGCGGTCTCGTCGTACAACATGCATGTAGCCGTGAATGTCAACATTTTTCTGCTTCTTCGCTCTTTCCAGCATTGCATCGATAACAATGTAAGTTCCAGTGCGACCAACTCCAGCACTAAATTTAATCGACAAACACATTTATTAAAATCTTGCAAGTTGTGTTACAGAACAATGGAAAATGGGGAAAAACAAGCGTCATTGAGTACACCTGAATGGCAGATCGGCTAAGTTAATTAAACAAGACTTCTACATCTAAAATTTGATCAAGTCGGAAAAAAATCGAAAAACTATGACATTAATAAAAGATAAGATTAAGAATCTCAATAAAACCAAAAAGAAATCTGTAAATTAACTAAGATTTAAAACTATTTACGGATGCTGCAATCACAATATTAAGGATTCTATTCATTATATATAATGTATTTGTTTCGTGAGAAAAAATAAAACAACTAAACTTTTTTTGATGTAGGAATTCAAACCTTCAAATCCTAAGGTTTTTAAATCAGCAAACTGCTTATAATGCGGACAAAGTTTCTGTCCTTCTATAGTTTATTACTGTTTATAAGTAACGAACTAGGGAAGAAAAACGGCAGTGGAATGCAGAAGATGCTAAATGCGATATTATTAAACTGTTGATCTGGTTGGCTACATTTTTAAAAAGGACAATATCTTCATAAATAAGCTATTGTATTTCTTTCCAGTTCACTCATTCATTCCTTTCTAGCTGAAACATTTAAGAAAAATTCTTCGTGGGGAACATTGAAAATCGAAAGGTTTGCTTCTTTTTGTTTTGGAGTTCTATGATTGGCTTACTTAATATAGCACAAGAAAAACGGTGCTTTAAAATGGAGTTTCGCTGCTTTTTACTTAAAAATTATGTTGTGTACTGGTCCATGTATTTTCAGTATGAAAATCTAAACATTCTGGTGTGGGAAAAGTGAAATGGCCAAGAACAATGTGAGTTTCCCTAATTCTTACGCGGACCATTACTTAAACGGAATGGTTTGTACAAAGGAATCAAATTTCCTAAACTAGTAGTGCTTGCCTTACCTGCAATGTACAAGAGTAGGTCCTTTATTAGGCTGTGTCTTGGCTCTCACACGTCGCCTAAGGCTCAGTATGTTTGTTGGCAGACGAGGTACACCATGATCGGGCCACACCGTGAAGTGGAACTGGCTGACTGTACGAGTTTCTGAATTCTGAAAATCAATGTTACATAATTGAGTGGCACGTATATAATGTCGAATTCTTATTAAGGGTAATTGCTAAGATTACATCTACAAAACAAGAGAACCATAACATCATATAACACTTATATCAACCAATGGCTGAGCGTTTACTAGGAGAACTGATAATAGAAAGGGGGAAAAACCATAAACCAAGCATAATTCTTAGGTCGCACAATAAAGAGAGACTTGGGTAATGAATAATTGTAACAACAATACTCTACCTTGTTCAAAATAAAAGTTCTTATTGTGAAGTCTGCAAACGCTTCAGTTTTATGAAGAGACACTTTAATAGCCCCATATTTGGCGGTGCTGTCAGGCCAGTATTGGTGACATTTTGTCTGTAACAAAACAAAATTTAATGGCTTCAGTATAAGTTAAAAACAGCTAACTTGAATGCAAAAAAAGTCTAAAAGCTCATTTTTAAAAAGGCGCTCAAGCTACTTGCATGTCCAGTTACAGGATATGTGTTAACCTGGTAAGACCGACGACCTAACCGCTGCCTTGGTAAGACGTCAGTTCGTTGTGCGGGAGGCCTGGGTTCGATTCCCAGCATCCCGGTTGGTTCACTCAGTGTCTTTAGATACCTGAGGAGAAAGTGCTGCCTTTGCTATAACATCTACCAACAATTAGACCTTCACGTGTTTTTTTTTATTATGTCGTATTATATATTATTACAACGATAGCCCTTGGGTCG
This sequence comes from Hydrozoanthus tunicans, assembly GCA_026413305.1. Taxonomy (NCBI): domain Eukaryota; kingdom Metazoa; phylum Cnidaria; class Anthozoa; order Zoantharia; family Hydrozoanthidae; genus Hydrozoanthus; species Hydrozoanthus tunicans. Next base: position 14,211 of record JAOBAT010052485.1, on the reverse strand, counting down.
CTTACCTTGAAGGAGAGCCAAAAAATACAAAACAATAAACTAAACTTTTAAAATTATATGAAAATTTCAGCGAGGAGCTACGCTATACCTTAATTTGGTGATAACATTGAAAAAAACAAGCTTAAAAGAAACATGAAAGTAACGAACACTAATATGCTTTTTGTTCTTGTTTTCTTTTAAATTTCCTAGTTATACAAGGGTTTTAGCCAGGTGATGTTTGCTGGCACCATTTCTTCGTGATGAACGTGATGAAAAAAGTTTTGAACGCATTGGTATAGCAAGTTACAAACCTATCAAGTCACTGCTGCGATGTTCTTCTATTCCCTTAACTATCCTTAGTGTAATAACCATTAAGGTTTAGTTTTATCTCTATGAGAGGGGTGAAAATTAAGGCTGAATTTTGGATGGATCCGTTAGCTTTTTACCTTCCCGTTTTCCATGACGTTTGTGACCATCACAATAGAGCTGACATTTTCGTCCCAAACCATCAACCAAAAAATAGGAAACGTAGCAGGTGTCGGGCCTGAAAGACAAAACCATTCTTGATAAATAAGACTTGAAGTTAGAGCAGATTTTGGTCAGAAAACAGCATTTTGTTTAAAATTTTATACGAAAAAGATCAATGACAGTCAAAACCTCTGGTTATTGCAAACAGGCGAAATCAGTTTTTGTTTACATAAACAGTTCTGGGCACTCACTGACAGTTCTCGGTTGACTGTTCCACTGATGTTGGCTTACTGCTAAATAGTATATACAAAAAATCATGGATTCAGCTACTCGTTTCATAAGAAATGTAAAGATTTTTTATCTGAATACGTAATATATTCAGGAATGATGATGCTTTCCAACCGGAAATATTATATGCCAATAATTTTGTATTTTGCTTCTGGGAGGAGGAAAGGAGCTTCAATTTATAGTTTTTAAAAAAAAAAAAACAACAACAACAAACTGCATTTTTAACTAAGAACATCTGATATAAAGTGATTTTAGTACCTTGTGTTGCAATGTAAGCCTTTGGAGTGCCATCCCATCCCTACAAGGAAATATTTTAGTTACTTAATTGTACATTGTCCCCTTTCTAAGTTTATTACTATAAAAATAAAAAATCCATTCTTTTACGGATTGCTAAAACCAAACCGTCTACAAGCTGAAGATATTAACATGACAGTGCAGATAATACTTACATCTATGAAGTTGGCGTTAATGTACTCGACGCCACCGGCAGGTTGTGCAGGGACTCTAGAATGATCATCTACACAAACAAATCAAGAAATGTTGATAGGTAAGAAAGTGTTAGACAGTAGCACACTTTGGACGTTGTTATGCACAAAGTTACTTTAGGAAGAAGGTAAGAAATCTAGTTTTAACTTAATAGTAAGTGCGGTCCGAGGATTCAAAGCAGAAATATCGTTAAATAATCAAAAGCTTTACCGCCATAATCTGTTCTACATCATAAACAGAGTCAAATTGAGCCACTTCTTAATCTGAGGCTAGATTTAGGTAGTGTAAGTGGGACCTAAATGAAAGAATGTTGCTACTTACAGGCCATTATGTTGGCAAACCGATTGTATTTCTTGTTGTTGGGTTTCTCAGCAAATGTCCAAGGAAACTGCTTTGATTTTGGTAAAGCCTTTAAAGGGAAAAGATTAATCTGTAAAAGTGACCGCCTTTGGATATATTCAATGTTTGCCTTGCTCCATTGACAAAACAAGCACTTTGCTGTTTACAATGCATGACACGTCGAGATCATGCAAAAATATTAAGTCACAAAACATATATTTAAATATTTCAAATGTATTTTAATGAAACTGATAGATATTTTGTTCAACATTATATCAAGGCCAAACAAACAGCCCCACTTCTGTGATAAGGGCTCGAAATTAAAGCTTTGTCCTTTCCTAAATTATCTGAGCCTGCATGTGTAACCTAGAGTATTTTGATTTATAATTTAGACACTATTTTGTAAATCGTTGATCTTTTTCTACATACAGCGACTACATGCAGTATCTGTTAACTAAACAGCTGAGAAAAGTTGACTTTGTTCTAGTTGTAGTATCTACGTTTTCGCTTATTGCCAAAAGCATTAACAACAACAACTTTAATTTGTGTTTAGAATAGTAGTTTCATGAAGGTAATTAATGTATACATGCTTAGGTGTTAAATATGCCGAACTAATAGAGCACAAACTAGGATAATTTTGGAATAAGCTAGTAGCATAGTTTAGCCAAGTCATGCGTTAAGGGTGATCACTGGGTTGGCTAATAATTTCTTACGTTATACTCCTGTCTCAGTCTAGTGTAGTTTGCTCCTTTCACCCTGTTCATGTACTCTGAGAACTGAACAACTGGGACAGGTTTGTGGTGGCCTTCCTCTATGGCGTTACTGTAAACAGGTTGTTCCATTACTGGGGCACTTGGTTCTAAAGAATAGCAGAGTAGTTGCTGTTATATAAGACAAAACAACGTATACATCGAAACGCATTATCAAAACAAGTTATTTGCAAGGTACTTATCAGGTTTTTCTGTCTGGAACTGTTTGGATATCTTTCACAAGAACATCAACTTAACTTTAGGATAAGAACATGACATTGCAATGCTCATTTAGTTATTAGTGTAACCAAAAACTCGAAAAAATATTTTTTAATACTGTAAGCAAAACACGACTGAAAGAGTGTCAATAAAAACTATATCTTACGATATTAAGTAAATTTGCACATATGTTAACGATATGCATAGTTGATCTGCTTGTAGACCTAATCCCCTGGTCAGTTACGTGATCTTAGTTGGATAAACAAAGTCACGTGATCTCAGTTGGGTATAGAAAGAGAGCGGCGAATATCAAGTGACACAGGGAGTAGGGTTTTTTTTGACAAAATTATGCGTTATTTGCTTCGTCTTTCAGGAAATGAAACCGAAAAACACAATCGAAATGGACAAGCATTGTATGTCAACCTTTTCTTTTACCTGAGGCAGGATAATTTTGTATTTTTTATATTTGCAATTTTTTGTGCTTTGGAAAATCATCTGTAACAAAAAACGTTATAAAACAGAAATAATTGACCTTTGTGCGTTATAATGCGTCTTTCAATTCAAAGACTGTGACGTAACCAGCAGATTTGGTCTATTACGTTTCGATTTTATAAGTAATGAATTATTTTGAACATATATATGTTGTTGTTCTCAGCTCAAGAAGTGCATCCATGGCCGCCAACTTTAAGTATTGTAGGGAACTGGTCTTTAACCATCTATTATAACACTCCTGCAATTTGATTGGCTGCCGAAAGGGGCAGAGGGCAGGCATCTCTCCCGCCATATCACTTTGTCAACCGTACCTATTTCAGTATTCTTCTTAACCTCGGGAGTGGAGACTTGTGGAATAACAAATACAGGGGAAACAGCGTTCCTTTCAACATCATCCTCTGCTACAAGGTTGGCGTTACTTTGGTTCAAGTGGGGAACTCCCATACCTTGCAGCTTCATGGATTCAGAACTGTCTGTTTTACCGTTGTCTCGCATTCTTTTCCTTCTGATGATGAAATTAAAGTAAAGAACTGATAAAATAAGGGCTATTAGCTCTGCGCTTTTTAAGCGCTATAAACATGCATATTAATAACATTGTTATCATTATTATTATTACTATTTTATTTCTTTTTCTAATTGTTATTAGTGTTAAACTAGCCGGTGAATAGCACTTTTTGGGCGCTCTGATTGGCTCCTGTATCTCGCAATAACCATGATTATTAGTTGATTTTGAGGCGGTAGTCAAAATGGCGTCGCGTTACCCGTTAGTTATAGACGAGGAAATGATTACTTTAAACGAAGAACCTTCCCGGAAAATACAAAGAGGACAACAAGATTTGGCTTTTTGGTTTTAATGATTAAAGAAAATCTGCTTAAAACCCACGACATTTATGTTCTTCAAAAAACCCTGAAGAATGTAAACGAAACTCAAATGTATACGACGCGCGCGTGCTAGAAATAGAGAAAAAACTAGAATTTGTCCTTTCTTTGAAAAATGAAGAACAACGCGAATTAAGGATTAAAAATACATAAGAACTGTTTTATATATTCTTACAACTAATCATTATTGCTTGGACAAATTATTTTAAACCCTTTTTGACAACATCGCTAATAATCGTTAAACTCTTGCATAAGCTCCGAAGAACAAGAACTTAAGAAACAAAAAATAGAACAGTATAGAAGCTATTTGACAAAAATTATTAAGTTTATTTTAAAGAAGTTGGCCTTTATGATTATTTTGCATTGTTTGATATTAAGCTGAATGTACCTCGTGACTATACTTTACGTTGAAGTTAGTTAATTAATATTTTTTTAAGCTATACTACTTAGCTATTAATTATTGGACCAGAATTGAAGTGACTCACCTTATAAATATTATAATTATGATAATTATGGCAACGACAATAACAGCTGCAAGAACTCCAGCAATAACAGCTGTTGAATCCTCTTTTGAATCAGTAGCGAGCTCTAGAGTTAAAAAATATGAACCATTTTAAATCATTTCCCAAGGAGCCTTGAACTCACTATTTTCCAAACAGAGGCAACCAACGTTTCGAAGAGGAGTGTGTGCCTGGAAGAGGGGGAGAGGGGGGGAATTAGGATTGCCTGGCTTGTCTAGGATTGGTTCGTAGATGCCTCGGTAACTCAGTGGTTATAGCACGTGCCATGTATCCGGGATGTTGTGGATTCGATTCCCGCTTGAGGTAGTTGGGTTTTTTCTATCTCGGTTTCTCTTATGACCTCTCCGAAGATGATCACAAAACCGTAAAGGAAAATGACACTTTTTTGTTGTTTAAAAAAGTTTAGAATACTTAAGGAATATTCTTGGTAACTACAGTACTCACTTTTCGTAACAGAAACTTGAGCAACCATGCTGTACTCTCCTGGTAGGGGTTTCTGCGGAAGATACACGCAATTTGTCGTTTAACAACTTGACTTCACTTTATAACAATAATCAAACACAATATGAACAATTCTAAAAAAATATACTGCAATGGTAGGTTATTGGGTAGTTGAGTGTGTTAAGCATAGAAGCAAAACACCCCCACATCCGCCGCTCCTTCTTGTCCAACGAGCATTAATCGGCAGAAGTAGTATTTAGCTCAAGTCTTTATAATAAGCATGTCTAACCGTCATCGCACTTACTGTTAAGAAGAATAAACCCAAAATAACACTTTTCTGATTGGGTTAAATCACGGCTTAACGTCAGTTAAAGCAAGAAAAGGACGAATAGGTTGTTTTATAAAAGGAACAAAATAACACTGTGTTTTTGAAACAGTAACAAAAAATTTAAAATTAAAAGCATAGAGCTAGCTCGTCATCGTTTTCCCTCAACACTTTTCTTCTCGTGTTTTCCCACGTCATAGACTTTTCTATCATCGCACGATGCTAACTTCTGTTCAGTTATTAATCGCTCAATGCTGCAATGAATGATCAACTACTAAACGTTACACCGTTCTTCTTGTTATGTTTTCAGATCGAACGTCTAGCAACCTATAGCAAGCTGTAATGTGCGCTGATGGTCCATATTCTTAAACTAAATACTTCAAGAAAGCGTTGTTGCACCAAGCGCCTATAACCTTAAGACTCGTCTTCTGAAAACAACGTGGGACGACATTGTAGAACATTTAGAAGTATGAAGGAAAACTCTTTATTTTCCTAACCCTTGACTCACTATCTGCAACGTAATCGCACACAGTTTTATATTTGGATTGGCGTCCAAATTTGCCAAGGTCTAATAGGCGCCAAAGTCTTATAGGGTAAAAGGCGCGTTTGTAATTTGATCAGAAGCAAGCGTGATATAGTAGTACCAGTTCCCTTACCCAATAAAGCGATTACATACAATAGGCTCTTTGCAGATTGGGGTCACGTGACCATATCTACCTTAAATCAAGCAGCAACGACAAAATGGTATCTAGAAATGGAAAGAGCAGGTTAACACTAACAAAAAGGCAAGTTTTCAGCTTTTGATGTCAAATATGTATGACTGAAGAGCAAACCTTACTCTCCAATACCATTTTCACAAACAACCATTTAAAAGTTTTAGATTCTATATTTGCTTTCATTTTTGAAGTACTTAACGTAAAGACTTGAAACCCTGCCATATAACAAATGTTGACCTGCTCTTTCCGTTTCTTAAAATCTTTTGGTTAAAGCTAATTAATTTAAGGTTCGTGTGGTCACGTGACCTCTAAATGCAAAGAGCCTAGAGCAACGATTGATAACACTAAAGCTAAATTAGAGATTTCTACAACTTACTCCGCCTTCAGTTTGTGATATAGCTCTAAAGAAGACAACGTATTTTTTTCCCCCTTCAAGTTTCGCGTTGAAAAATGAACCATACATTTTGCCGTCCCCAACAGTAAAGCGACTGTTTGGTGTAACATTCTTCGCCGGTATCTCAAAAGCGATGTAAAAATCTATGTTGTCTTTTTTCGAATCGTTGAAACTCTTCAGATTATTCTCAAAATTAGCTGGCAATCGTTCTTGTCCATCCATGCTGCGCAACACGATTACCTGGTAGTAACTAATGTAAAAAGAAAAACACTTTTACATCAGTATAGGGTACATGTTTTTACAATTTAGTCTAGTTTTCCCCTAAAGTTTTTCTGTGCTTCAATAATAAACACGACCTATGACATAAACATGAGAACTTAAGTTCACAAGTTTGGAGGCCATGAGTGCGAGCTAAATCCGCCTTTCACAGTGTTTGAACAACCACTTACGCTATACCGATGAACCATGATTGAAAATAGTTGAAAGTGTTTCCCAAGCAAGTATTGCAGTGCAGAACTCTCATGTCTACGTCATTTCCGGTGGTCAGATTTTCAATCGAGAACGTTGATTTTTTTTTTCGGTGTTGTGGCAAAATGAATATCGCAAATACAGCAAGACTTCTAAAAAGGTCATTTTCATGGTACAAATACCATTTTCCAGGGAACATTAGAAGCTTTAGAGATTCCCTTTGTTTGCAGTTACAACGATGCCTCGAAAAAGACAACAGAAAATTTATTTATCCTCGATAGAGGGTGCCGAAACGTCAACTCAACTTGAATCTGGTTGTTTCACTGTGTTTATGCTATTGCGCAAACAAAATCTTATTGATTAAAATAAGAAAGTAGTAATATTTGTTTCAAACCTACGTGACATTGTGCTGAAAATTTTGATTATACACGTATCTTCAGCGGCAACTTAGTTGTTTTTATTATCTGTGTTATTACTAGCTTTGTGAGTTGATTCTTTTATCAGCTCTTTTGGGTGATAGTTTTCATATCCCACCTTATCGGTCCGTTTGCTGAAGAGGTTGGTGATATAACGACAGTAATACTGTTCTCAGTCCCGGTGTGTTTCTGCACTTCTGTTATGCTTGAACGAACAGGTTCTATATAGAAGGACAAACGCTTATATACTTAAAACCTTCAGGCATATAATGACATGCACAACAGATTCTTAAATTAACTAGCCGTAGTGAGAAGTGACACAAAATAACAATATGCACACAATAACAATCACAAATCTTTGTTAATCTTTGTATAAAATGTAGTGTTTTAACTGGTCTTGCGTTTGCAATGTACGCGTCTGTGCGAAATTTTCCATGAGGCGGTCCGGTGCGGACCGGCAATAAACTCGTTTCCTCAACTAAGAAAATTATTTATTAAATTATTTTTGCAGTATGTAATCTCACAAAAACATGCCTTACTGTAATTGGCAAAAATACGTTCCTTTAAGGCACAAGATATATCTAACAGGAAAACTGATAGTTATTCTGCTCATAATAAACCTGTCATGCTCTATATGAAATACAAACAATGGTTTATTAGAATACGTTTTTGCTTTATATGAAGCAGACTTACTGTCAATTTTGGTTTTAACCGTAATTTTGTCTGAGTATGTCAGCTCATTACAACCGGCCTCGGTAGCAACCTGAATGTCGTATTCTGTAGCTGGGAACAAATCGGTTATCTTTTCACTTGTTTTGGAGCGTTTGTGGATATCGACTACTTTGGAGTGAAGGAAGCTTCTGTTATAAGCTTTAAGTCCCATGAGCTTCACCTGACATGACGAAATTCAATTCGGCGCAAAAAAATACAGGTAATTAATAACCTGGGCCGATTAGTCAATAATAGTCCAAGGTTGTACAAATGTTAGATAATAAATGGCAAATCAAGCAATGTTAAATGTGTGATTGACGAAACAGCGACAAGTATTACTCGTTTTTAGGGCTATGCATGTAGTAAAACAACATACAAAGACCTGAATTCTGTTTTTGAAGTAAATGACATTGAAATTGATCTGCTTTCTTTTATCTGAGCTTTTTTTTCTTTGCAGTACATTTTTCAAATAAGCAAATGACTGGATCGGAGCCTCTTCTAGCTTACTTTTGATTATCCTTAAGAATATCGGAATACGTACACGTCTTGAATTTTCCAAGGCATTATGCAAGTCAACCGATCGTTTCCAAATATCGGACGGCCATGAGTAATAATTCTCGCTCGGTTTTGCTGTCTCTTCTATTCACGGTAGATTTTATTGACATTTACCCCTCACTGGGTCAAAATATTTAAAGCAAAGCATTACAAATTCATTTTAAAAGTTTATCAGAATGCAGCGTACATACATCATAGTCTTGTTTGTAACGCCACCTTGGCTATGAAAATGCGTTTACCGAAATCTGCCAAAGGCATCGAGGCCTATAGCGTCGTTTCGATCCATTTTCCATTGAAAAACAATATTAGAAGTTATAAATTGTTGAAAAAAACGGTTTAGTAGCATTGAGCAGAAGCTTTTGCAACAAGAATAACTTTAGTATCATTTACCCCAACCATCTTCGGCTTTTTCTTCTTCATGTAAAGTTAATAACCTCTCTACCATTGTTCTCTTCAAACCCAAACCAACACTGAGTGCACCCCCTTCAAAATAATTCCGACTCTTCCTCTACCTTTAAATCCATATTCACTCCTACTCTCTTAAAATCCTTGTCCGCTTGATCTCTACCCGGATGACGGCTTAATTACAAAAAGGAATATATTGCAAGGAGCCAAGTAAAATTAAAAAGAACGTGGCTTACCTTATAGCCTTTTATAGACGAACCCAACCTCTCGGGTTCTCTCCACTCAATGATGATGTATTTTTTGTCAGCCTCTGTCGCATTTAAACCACTGGGTGGTATAGCAGCTTGATAAACACAAGTAACAAAATCTTTTAAGTTAATTTGTTTTTATGTAATGATGTATACAAAGGCCATTTCATATTAAAAGTAACAATGAAAATAACATATTATAAAAAATCGAGTATCACTTGTTCAACTATTCAGTATTTCAAATTTTTAAAACTTTTTATGTATCAACTTGTATAACTACATAGTAACAATAAAAAATGATAACAATAATATTAATGTTGATATCTTTAATAACACCAACAACGGTAATGATAAAAATTTACTATTTATTTTGCACAGTGTACTTTTTATTATGCACCCGATCCAGACCCCTCAAACGCAAAGGTAACAGCTTTTTTTTTATCTTCCGCGGAATTCTCGAGCCTGATTGTTAGCTGCGCCTTGCTGACGAGGCCCAGCGAGGTCGAAACAGCTGGTCACGGCTGCTAACACTCAGAATCAAAAATTTTCAGGGCTCAGTACAGTACAGTTTCTGACTCTATGAATCCAAGTGTCATTTTTTTAGTTTTTTCCTGGCCGAAGCACACCATTTAAGGGGAGTCATTTGAGGATGGCCGAGCGGTTAGCGCTCGTGCCTCCCACCACTGTGGACCGGGATCGAGTGTGGGCTGAGACTTGTCGATCTCAATCTGACTCCGAGGGTTTTTCTCCGGGGTCTCCGGTTTTCCTTCCTCAACAAAATCGACACCCAGCTAATTCTATCTGGCTGTGGAGCTGTGCTCCGAGGTCACGCATGGGCCGTATATGCGGCAGCAATATAAAAAACATATCTCTTGCTTTTCCTGTCCGACCAGGTCTGGCTCGCTTGCCCTCTCTTTTATCCTAGTAACGCTTTCCGACCTCGTTGAGCTGCGTCCTTCGTAATTCAGTCCACGCGACTGCAAGTAAGGGCGATTAGCTCGCTAAATATTGTTATCATTATTATTATTATTATTATTATTATTATTATTATTATTATTATTATTATTATTATTATTATGTCATTAAGACGTACATGTGCTACACTGCCGATTCATTACAGCTGATAGAATAAAGCATTTGCCCAAAGCATTTCTCAACTACAGCGAGCCTAAGATACGAGGATAAAGACGCGCCGACGACGGTTTATAAAAAAACATATTTCTTGCTTTTCCTGTCCGACCAGGTCTGGCTCGCTTGCCCTCTCTTTTATCCTAGTAACGCTTTGTGAACAGAAAAAGATTAGAGCTCCCTGCAAAAAGAAGATTAACGGCGTTGCCGTCTTCGTATCTTAGTCTTGCTAATATAGGATCAAAACTCCTACCGTTTGTAATGTTCACGGGTTTACTGAACGGTCCCAATCCTTTAGATGTTTTGGCACTGACGGACACTTCGTAGACATTACACACTTTCAGATTGGGGAGGAGTGCGTACGGTTTCCTCGTTGTAACAGTTCCTTCAAGAGAACGTCTTTTTCGATCCAAACTCTTCCCACTGTACTTTACCTCATATTCAACAATCCTTCCGTGGCTCTTTTCCAGAGGAGGGGGAGTCCACGAGCAGTTGTAGGTAGAAGAATCGACGTGTTTGAAGCGAAAGTTTGTTGGTGCTGCTTCAGGTTCTTTAGGTAAAACAATAAAACAATTAGAAAGATTAACTTTTTGTTACAACGTGGTGGTAATAAATGCTGTGCTTTCTTCAAAGCGAGAAACTCTGATCACTACTGAAAAGGACAGTACTTTAACAGTTCTGTTATGCAACTAAACAACTAGCTCCAATGGCCTGAATTTAGAATCAGGGAGCTCCCAGGCCACTGGAGCTAGTTGACAGCATGAAGTGCTAAATGGATGAGAGAACGGGGATTCTGTGCTAAAATGCAACGAAGCTTTGTTGTTTGAATTTTTCCTTATTGATTGAATTTTTCCTAACTAACAAGCTGTTTCAGGTAGGATTTCGGTGTTTTATTGGCCTGGCTCACTAAACAATTGGTTATCGCAGTAAAAACGTCTTAATGTAAAGTGTTGACTTGAGATGGCGATCGAGCAAACTTGTTCTTCTATAAAGAGTTCTGTCTTTTCTCCTTACGGAAACCCAAAACTTCGAGAGGCATTGATTCATTTCATTTTTCTCCATACTTCCAAATTCTGTTGTAAATTTGGTTTGTTTTTGAAAAATGTGTTTGTGAAAATTGTATAATGATGTTGTATAATCTTTGAAAACTGTCCTTCCAAATTTGGTTGCACATTTGGTATTTTTTGGAAACAGCATCTTTTTTCATTGCGTTAGTTTCTTCCTCGAAAACATTAACAAAACAACGCAAGGCAACCGTTTTGTTCACAGTCCGGCTATAATCACTCCGCGCTTGGTGATTATAACCAAGATAGTGTTTCTGCTTCCACCAATCAGAATCAGAGTAGTGAAAACTCTACAATCACCTGAGTAATTTTACTAACAATTTTTAGTTGAAGATGCATAACTGGCTTCCAACTCTTCTTGATATAACTTAACTCCCTTAACTGAGCATTCTCAGTTGAAGCTTGTAAAAATAGTGCTGATGCAGAAAGCTCTATGATGGCGACTAAGCTCGCTCATGGCTAGACGTTAAGGGTTTTGGCCACTGACGCATTACATTGTTCAATTAAAAAGTTAATCGAATGTTTCCTGAATTGTTAGACAAATGTGAAAAAGTACCAATGGTCACAAGGCATTGAACTTGTTGATTTCATGGATGTGATTGTCATAAATCTAATGTTGCGTTTTGGAAAAACTGGTCCAAACAAGTCAATGCTTTGGCCTTGAGGTCATGAAGCAACCATTAATGCCAACCCCTGATGCTTAATGCAATGATTTAAAATCCATTCATTTTTACTTAGACATTAATAAGTATGAATTTTGAGATGGATAGAATTGATGTAAACAGACTGAATTATAAAAGCCAATCTCCTTCCAACACCTTGCAGAAAGCACAAACACTTGAAGAATGTGTAAAAAAGATAAGTTAAACAGTTGCTTTATTATACGAAAAATTGATTTAAAATAACACTTGTCAGACATTTTTGGGAGGGGTGGGTTATAGAGATTTGAGCCAGGGAAAGGGAGTGGGCAAGTAAATTTTATGCCTCTGTAGGGGTCTGGTTGCTTCTGTTCCGGCCTACTCCCTTATACCTAATGACCAGTTCCTAAGCATCAAACTTTTGATCTACCTCTTTGATACTTTGTAAAAGGTGCTTTCCCAAATGATTCGGATCACAGGCTTACAATATGTACATTTTTAAACAGCGGAGCTACATTAACTTTTCTTACCAATTGAAGATGGGAAGAAAAATTATAATTTACGGAAAACGCTATAACCCGAGTGGCATTAACAATAAGTACTATATTATAATAAAGAGGGAATGTCCACTATGACTGAGTAAGAGGTGGCACACGACGAAAAATCAAAATCCTTCATATTTTGTCGAAAGATACTCTAATCTATCCTAAGAAATGTTGCGGTTTTTTTTTTTTATTCAGCAAATAATTCCAGATCCAAAAAATAACGACTTTTCGTCAGCACCCCGCGAATGGGCAAAACACCGTATGTTGCAAATCTTCAAATATTTACACTAAACAATGATTTTAGCTCATAAACGTGTTTAGGATGCCCTGATGAGTAATTTGAGCCCAAATATTAGCTTCTTTGTCAAGAATTAAAACCAACGGGAAACAGTGAATCTGACGAATGTCTGCTTCGCTTGAAATCGGCTACTCGGCGGTATTTTTTGAAAGGAAAAAATTTATCCCGGGACAATTTTAAATCAATAAAAATCAATATTTCCCTAAGGTAGGAATGCTGAACTTAACGGTGATATAAAATTATCTGCGGGGCTCTTGACCCTGCGAAGAACGGAAGCTCTCAAAAACGTTTCATAATCTATCGGGCTAATCTGTCAACACAACAAAAAACCACACAAACATTTGTAACCAAAAAGTTTAATAAAATAGGGCAAAATCGATGGATTTCACAACTTAAACAAGGAAAAGTGCCAGAAAAGCTTACCTAGAAAAATATTCATCTGGAAATCGTCATTTGGAAGGTTTTTTAGTGGATCAGTTTGAACCGCCATCTTGAGAAAAACAATCCAGTGCTTTACTCCCTATATGGGGATGGTAAGTATGACCGTCGTTTTTTTAGGGGTTAAAATTGCAGGTCAGGTATTTTTTAGGGGTTGTAAGAAGAAATTCGTTGTTAAACCAAGAGCTTGGTACTTTTTAGGGTTTAAAGCGCAAAGCTATAGGACTGCTTGCAGTCCCGTGTTTTAGAAGACGTGCATACTGATATATAAGAAGTTTAAAAAAACGTCCTTTGGCAAACGTTCTACTACGCGCGTGCCTTTGTTCACAGTATATCACGTTCAGAATAACACGAGGGGACTTAGCGCCGACCCGCTAGCTACCGAGGGGAAAATTTCAGCTCTCAATTGGTATTTTTAGGGTAATTTTAAAACCGAAAGTTGTTTTTAGGGTAGAAAATTTTTATTCCTAGGTATTTTTTAGGGTATTTTGGGACTTTTCCGACGGTCATCCCTAGGCTTTTGACCCCGAAGAATATTTGAAGATTTGCAACATACGGTATTTTGCTGCAAAATCGGGTGTTTTGCCCATTCTCGGGGTGCTGACGAAAAGTCGTTATTTTTTGGATTTAGAACTATTTGTTGTAGAAAAGAAAATCACCACATTTCTTAGGATAGATAAAAAAGAAATATGGGCCGGACAATGAGGGAATGAAATGTTGGTGAGTCAACTCAACTGATCGAATTGCCTGACTTGTCCTAGCAAAAAAATTGTCTCGTCTGACCGGAGGTCAGGTCGCAAAACATCTAAATACTTTGAAATATAACTCAGTGCATTAGGCAAATAAGCCTCCTGAGAGGGCTGTTTTGAAAATATTAGAAAAAATGCAGGTTTACTCACTGTACTCCTGAATAAGGACGTTTGGGTAAATCTGTGTTGGGCCTTCCTCCACAGTCGTCGCGCTGAGGCGGAAACTGTACGTGAGACCGCCGATAACTTTAA
>JAOBAT010052474.1:0-29579 GCA_026413305.1 Hydrozoanthus tunicans | reverse complement strand
TATGTATTGCTCGTTGTAGGGCTTCTTGTTGTTTCGGAGGTCTGTTCTGGTGACCGTGAGAAAATGCTACGTAGTAGGATAAAGATACTGATAGCTGAATACTTGTTTCAATAGCGATTAACTTGCAGTGACGAAAAGAGATAATAAAACGTAACATACCTTTATCTTTTTATTTTCCAATCTATAAGAGGCGTAAAGAGCAATGTTCCAAATCGCAGTTGGTTTTAGCGGCTAATCTCAAATACTGACTGCAACTGAATGTTTAATACGTTCAAAATGAATTTCTCTTGAGGTCTGATTGGAACTGGCAATTATCGTGTAGGTCCGTATACATGCATGATGGTACATGATGTAGTTCCTCGTTTTAGTACTTCCAAAAATAAGCAGTCTTATTCCCCTGAGGAGTGCTCCATTGTGTTGTAAAAGGTAAAATCTCGAAGATAAATTTTAGAAACATTTTCCTATCTGTTGTGTCCATGAGGTGGCACAATACAAACAAGCTCAAACAAAATCAATGATTGTTGATTGGTATGTTTTTCACTGTGGAACAGCAGAGGTTTGTTGAGAGTAAGTCCTTCGTGGGAGCGAGAGAAATGTATAGAGACTTAATTTTGAAGCGTTTAGCCCTGCCGAATTTCGATCTTGCACCTAGCAGAAATGTCGCAGCATTTCCGATCTAGCAGTATGAAGTATTGCGGCGTTACTTGAGCCATCTTTGTCTGCTTCTGCTTCTACTTCTTCATCACTGCTTGAGTCATACTCTTCGTCAGCTGGTTCGTCAAATTCAAGACCATCATTGGTTCAGTCCTCTGTCTGGTCACAAGATGTCTGGTCACCTTGTTGCACTCTGCCAAATGCAGTGGTGAGTGGCTCATCCAGTACCACACTCTGCCTTTGGTACATGTACTCGGGTAGAGTACCATGTTTTGCCATAGTGGTCTCCTGGCGGACAGTCCTTTGCCGAACTGCAGCACATAAGACGACGCCCAATCTCTTAATAAATCACAGTTATCCTGAGACATCTTCACTACAGGCAGGAGCTCCATTAGTGGGACATCTTCCAGTAAACAGTGTCTTCTACTAGTGTGGTAGTAGCATCCCCACTCTGTTACCTGCTTTACGGATTCCTTCATCGTCTGTCCAAAGGATTTGCAGTACTCCGTCATGGACATGTTCGGCTGTTTGATATGCAGAAATGACAGTTTTCTACATCTAATGTCATACAGCTCAAAAGGTTGGTGGAGCGATAGTTGAACCAGTTTAAGTTCTCATAAAGACGATTAAGACCCCACTCAGTTAAACGCACCAAATCGACTGTTTTGGCTGCAATGTGACCCTGAGGGCCATTCAGTTGTCCAGTTAGTCCTGTGTTGTTTCTGATGTCACGGATGTTATCTTCAAGTTTCTCTCTACACTGACGCACAAGTGCAAGAGCTGCATCAGCAGACTTTACAGTGTACGTAGACCCTCTACTGTGAACAAGAAAGGCTTCATAGAGGGAGCCAATTGCCTGGAGGAATCGTGCACATCCAATGACTTTGCTGCAAATCTTTATGCAGTTTGTTTGTGCATCGCAGAAGTAAACCACAGAGTCGATTTCATTGCAGATTCCAACTGGTTGCTTAAGTCGGCATCTCTTGGCCAGATCATCGATGTTTCCGTCTTGCTTGTCACTGCCAGCGATCAATTCCAAATCTCCACCCGGATTTATCGTCCACAGTGATGCTTTCGTCGGGTTAGTAAATAGAACACTGTAGCCGCTTCTCGTTAGAGTGCATGGCTGGCTAACAAGGTTGACAAGAATGGAGCACTCGCCGCTGGCTAAGGAGACTTATTCCCAGGCAATGAGAAGTAAATATACTTCTTTCACAAAGACACATACTGTTGATGTTGCCCCAGTCAGTCCCGTACTGTACCACACGCTTTCTCCCCGGAGACCAATGCCATCTCTTTTAACTGTAAACGATACGATGGACTTTTCAACATTCTCAGCAGCATAGATTAGGTCACTGTCAGCACACAGCATTGCTTGGCTGCTTTTCCAAATCCCAGAAGTGGATCTCATCTCTGCTAGCATCAATCTCCGTGTACTCTGCTTCGAGATGTCGTTCACGGCCTTGCAGTCTCCCCTTAATCTCAGCAACTGTTCCTCGTGAATCCATTTGTAACACGACAGCCAGTTTGACCACAGACTCTTTCTTCCTCTTCTCTTTTAATGCAGCTGCAATCTGTCCAGCGGAACCGGAGACAAAGGGAACGGCCTTTTTGGGGCCACCTTCTGATGTGAGGATCACTATCCCTTGACAGCAATGTATATCCTTCGCTTTGAGCTGTTTCACAATGGCCTCGATCTTATCCACAGGACTGTGTAGTCGGGCTTTGTAAAGGGTAGTGGTTGAGGTCTTGCTACCAAAGGACAGAAATACGAGCCAACCATAAGAAGGTATACCAACACTTATTGGAGAGGGAAAGATCCCAAGTTGGTTGTCGGCGGAGAACTTGTCCTACTCTGGTATAATTGTGTGGCAAACGTTGCCGACGTTGTTCAGTTTGTTGGTCAGCTCCTTTTTTGTCAGGCTAAGAACTGCTGAAGGGTCTTGTCGGTCCGTGTTCTTAACATGATCGTTCTTGGGAATCAATTTGCAAAATTCGTCCTTTGTTGGTTTATCTGAGCGATTCCAAAATTCTCAAAATTCCGAAGTTGATTCGTTCTGTTCGGCATTTCAGCCACCAGTTTGAGAAGCCAGATTTCATACTTTTCCCCACGTGTGGACAATCTGGCAACAGCGATAAAAGTACAAGTTCAGGATCTTCTGTCCCTGCTTCAAGCTTTTCAAGTCTTTTTCTTCTTGTTCGCCCAACAAATTGACTCTGATCCTGGGACTCCGAGGATGGCAACTTTGGAACCGATTACCGCCGTTCAAAAAGCTTATTACCGCAAACCGTACGTCTTGAGAAAACCGAAATACCGTACGTCAAAAATCAAATTGCCGAAAAACCGAAGGAAAAACGCTCCAAAACCGCAATACCGCAAAGCCCAATGTCCCCCCTTTATACATCCCGCATTGATTGTTCGTTCGTACGTTAGAGTCACGAACACGTCGTTCTTTCTAGGACACCACCTGTTTACGGCCATGCTACCCAAGCTTCAGTTTTTCTCAGTCCCAAGAAAGCCCTGGGATTTGATCACATTCCGTAATAGCATGGAACTTGTGCATAGCTCAAGAACTCCCCTCCCTTAGTGGCTTGGAAATTTCATGTACGGCTATGTAATGCAATTGTTTCCCTGCACCAAATGCCATCCACACCTGTATTTACAATATGCGCCTTCAGCTTTTTGTGAATTTTTCTCGAGAAGTCAGCTGCGTGCAAGAGCCTACCGTCTAAACGTTCAAGTTTTAAATAAGCCCCTCCCTTCCTTCTCCAAACGTAAGCTTAACAAAGCTAAATCCTTTCACGAGCAAAGTGGCTCATAGGGCCGGCGCTTCTCTCCGGTCGGGTTTCTGTTGTGTGAAGCAGATAAAAGTGATCTCTGGACAGGACACTAATCCTATTAGGCCCCAGTGAACTGGTATTCATTCATACAGCTGAGTCGACTGGAACACAGTCAGGTATAAAGTGTCTTGTTTAAGGACACAACAGAGTGGCCAGAGGAGTACGAGTCGAACACGCTAACCGCTCGGCTACCGCGCCGACCTCCAAACATAAAGACGCTGGAAAAAAGATAAGGCGTTTAGTATTAAAAGCAAACATTTTGTCAACGGTTGTATCTGTTTCAGTTTTTGAAAAGTGCTGGTTATAACGCTAACAGAACACATAGTTACTAGTTGCTTTTAAATGTCTTGGTAACCGGACCTTATGTGTTTTTTATCGTTGGCTATTGACAATTTTTAAATGAGTCCCCCCCTCTCCCATTCTCTAATAAGCACCCCGTTTGAAAGGTCCAAATCAACATAAGCCCCTCGGGGGCTTGTAGCGTTTACGCATCTAGTCACTCTACCTTTCCGAATGGTTCTTGATGTGTAGCAGGTAACTGAACAGTTAAGTATTATTAAAAAAGGTTTTGTATGTACCAGAAGGTGTCTCATGATGTAGACCAAAGATGCGCCATTCCATAAAGACTAGTTTCCTTACAATCGACCGAGTCGACTCTCTTAAAAGAGGAAAGGGCCTTGGGAACTAGGAGGAAAATTAATATTTTTTTGTACAAAATTAATCAAAATAGGGGTGATATGCACTTCAAATAGATTCTGTGAATATGATCAAAAGTGAAATAAGTTAATACGTTTGGCCAGGTTTTGAGTAGTTCCGTCTCACCCCAAATTTTCCGACTAGTTTCTCTTTTCACCTCATTAACTTCTAACTAGCATGCAATCAATAGGACCTATTCATAATAGGCAGGGCCGTAGCAAGGGGTGGGGCCGGGGGAGCCAGTGCCCCCCCCCCCCCAGTTTTTTCCCCAACCGTATTTCTTTTCTATTATTATTTATATGATTTTTTTGAAAACTAATTTCTGAAAACGGGATGCACCAGTATTAAAAGTACGTAGCTTCTGCATACATAACGACTTGAACAATCAAAAAGTTTTTGATCAAGTGACTTACGAGTCGAGGTGCGCCCGGCTTGTACCCAGAAGGGCACGTTAGCGATTGCTTTCGATACAATTGTACGTAACACTCAAGGTCTAAATCATATGCTCATGGCGTTTGCTGTTTGTTTGTGTTTTTACACACTCACTCTTCAAACTACCCATGCAAAGTCTGAGAAAAAGGAAAATATTGTATAAGTTTTTAGACACTCTGACTTTGCTTCGAACGGTGTTCAAAACCCAGGAATCGTTTTGAAACAATCTGCTTTCAAAACTTCCCGGGAGAGCGTGCCCCCGCCCCCATCCCATCCCCCCCCCTAGAAAAATCGCGCATTTGGCGCTCAGTTTTGCCCCCCTCCTGGTTATCCTAGGCTTGCTACGGCCCTAATTGGCGGCGATTTTTAACAATATTGTTTTAACTGCAATTAGCCACGTTTTGTGTAACATATTCTTTTCTAAAAAAAGTTCAACTCAAGAACGAAGCTTTTTGCGTTAATTTGAATGCAGAAAAGAATATTCAAATCGCCGCCATTTATGGTCTACAGACATAGTTGATTTGTAAAATATGCAGGCATGCGCAGTTGGCATGCCCGGTAGTCACCATTTTCGCAATCTCTTTCATTTGCTGACCATAAGGAACGCGGGCTCTGGGAACGAGATTGCCATTTTCGTCCCCAGTCTTCAGTAACAAGGTTCGAGAGAGAATGGCTACCAAGTCGACCTGGTGCGTTACTAAATATTTTCGATACACAAAAGTTATTTTTTTGTCACATGTCGCGGTTACATGACATGCTGATGCAAGAGTACATTTATCGTCCCCTATTATATCACGGTAAGTTTTTTTCAGCTGTATGTTAATATATTTACGTAGTCACTTGTTTAAACTCGATGTGATTTTATGTTCGTTTCGATATTACAGTAAACTGTAAGCACTAACATATAAACAATATGTTCGGGCTTCTGCACAGCCGATAATTTTTCGCTACACTTCAAAAACAGGAAAAGGCTTCTTAACGTGCTTACACACAACCGAACCGAGAACCTGAATAACTGCTCAGAAATTTTAGTTAGGGCTGCTCCTAAAATTGACGTTAAGTAAAAGGGTGTAAATATCTAGTGAAAACGCTTCCGGTTTTTGAAAGCATTGAATTAGTATGCTCTATAGTTGAATTAATGTAATTCTTAATACAAGTCTAAGTTATATCAGTGGGCAAAGTAGTAAACGCAATCAAACATTACTTCTAGTTTGTATATGGCTATTAAACAAAGGAAGTTGTACTAGCGAGTTTTTAAAATATACATGTAAAAGGCCATAACAATAGTGAATGTTAAGGAGGGGAGGAAGGGGGTAAGCCATTTAAAACGTCCAATGGACGTTAAGCAGTGTCAAGTCAATTTTAGGATGCAACCTTAATCAATTGTTCTTTTGCCACATGATGTGTATTTTGTGGGAAATCACCCTTAATTGATCATGCTCTCTTGGTTTGTTTTCTAGTGAACACGGTCAAGCAAAAATAGTAACTGTTTGCAAATATGCCTGAAGCTACAGCCTTTCTGGTGTTGGCTTTGTTTGATTACAACCCTAAGGAAGACACACAGACAGACACCTTTAATAGCGAGACAGACCCTGAGGTTTCTAGGCAACTAACTGTCTGCAAAGGTCAAAGGTTTCAGGTGCTGAATAAAGAACTTGGCTGGTGGCTGGAGGTCAGATCTATTGCTACTCAAGAGGAAGGGTTCATACCCAGTGATTGTGTAGCTCCCCTTAAGGCAGATCTGACTGCTGAACAGT
Source organism: Hydrozoanthus tunicans (assembly GCA_026413305.1). NCBI lineage: Eukaryota > Metazoa > Cnidaria > Anthozoa > Zoantharia > Hydrozoanthidae > Hydrozoanthus > Hydrozoanthus tunicans. Next base: position 23,199 of record JAOBAT010052474.1, on the reverse strand, counting down.
AAGTGGTAGACACTAAGAACTGTAACCAACTTCAGATGTGTAATCAGCAATTAATTAAAACTATGGCTACACAATTCAACATTGCATGCAACATTGCGTGTGTTTGAACTCTTTTAGTGAAACCATTGCATGTGATGTTGAAGGAGTAGGATCAGTTTCTACCTTGTGCAAGGTTGCATGCAACAATTTTAGAGGTGGCTCCATAGTGCAATTCTTCTATTGTATTCAATGTTGCATCATGGAGCCATCCTTTAAGGTTAAACAGATAGATTGAAGTTTATATCAGCAGTCAGTTAATGAAGACCATAATCAAGAGGGGCTCAAGACAAAAAATAGAAGCTACTCTGAAGTTCCTAATAAAAACATAGAACATTAATAAATATAGAATGGATTAATAATGTAGGGTAAAAAGGTTTCAAATACAAATTTTTGAAACTGTAAACAGTACTGTTAATAAAAAAAATGAGCTAACCATTGGTGTTACTTCTTGTCAAAAATGAGGATTGACAATTGTAAACACTGAACTTTTTTTCTGAGAAGAAAAGTATTGACAGTCTAAAACTTGCAATAGCGATGCTTGGCTTCCAAAACTCAGAAATTAAAAATAGTGCAGTCCAAAATAAGGCTCATATAGAGTGGAAATTTAGTCTGAAACAAATAAATATATTATATCTACTCAGACTTATAAGGGACTTCAGAATAAAATATCTCAAAACAGTTATTCTGTATGTTTCTGAAATGTGAATGTAATTAGGAACATACAATTACATATAGATATAGTAATACATTAATTACAAGAATGAAATGACTTGGAGGCATCTATTAAATTCTACAAAATTAATATGTAATATGTTAAAAACTACACATCCTTGGTAGTAGAGGGATGGTGCTTGGCATTATTCAGTTTTAATTTAAGAAATAAAAAATGAGAAGTACTTGTCTTTATGTTAGGAATGTAGGAAGGGGGGGGGGGAGAGGGTTATTTTAAACAAGAAGCTCAAGACTCAGTGCTTAAGTTAGGGATTGGGGGCTTATTAGAGAGGGCTCATCATAGCATTTAACGTATGTCACTTGTTATCATTTGATTTTAAGTAGTTACTATAATTGATTAAGAATACAGTCTAATTAAGCAAACTAACAATGTTAATGCCCTTCATGACATCACTTAAACTCCAACAGCATTTTTCAACATGTAAATTCTCCTTACAGTTTGAATGAGAAAACTAAGTTGATTAGTATTAAGAATATAGAATTTGATTGTTTAGCAAAATATTTCTAAGATGCTCTATGAAATTCTCCCAAATTACTCACAGAAACTTAGAGAATGTACACAAACTCAATATTGGAGCAAGTTTATATCTATTTAATGGATATGAAAATATTTCAACTCAGGCTGCAAGCACTTGATGAAGGAATGTCACTGCCTCCATCATATGTAAACAACAGTGTAGACATGAAGTACTTCCCAGATGCACCTTATGAACATCATGTTCTCAAAAGAGTAAGTACATACATGTTAAGGGTTGAAAAATCATGTTTGGTAACCGATGTACATACAGTAACAAGTTTGTAATTATTTTCAGTTGTTTTTGAAATTTCTAAAAAAATATACAAAATACAAAAATTGGGTTGATGGCTGCCATTTTGGGTTGAAAGAATAGTTGCCATGACAATGTTATTAATTTTATTGATAACCAGATGAGATAGTTGACCATGTGTAACTACCTTGCCAAGAAAAATGTCATTATTCCTAACTGTTTGCAAGATTTTGATGTTAGTTTGCAGTTTTGACTTTTCTTTGCTGTTGATGCCATTAAAACCAATTAGAGATGACCCTATTTTAATAAATTGAAAGATAATTGGACATTAAATTCTGAGTTCAAAGTAGTCACAACAATTGTGTATGGATTGGATGAATATCATTGAAGAACACAGATTTTACACTATGGTAATTTTATTTCTATACCAAGTTAGCCATGGAAACCAGTAGGTGCCATGTGACTATACTTAAATGAAAGTATACTTGACAATTATTAGACTTACTAAGTTTCATGTCAATTGGTTACGATATACTTTTGAAGATAGGAGGGGGGTCAGACCGAGCCCTCCCCCCACTTTATAGGTAGCTTTATAAGATCAATACTCATTTAATAATAATGAATTGATGCTAATGTTAATAGTGACACCAATTTTGATATTGGCAACAATAAAAATATAACTCTAAAATAAATATAAATCCTTATGACCTCATACCAGTATGGTTGTAAGTCATGTAAGAATAAAAATATGTCACTGTTAATTTTGTTCTTTTATAATCTAGAAAGTCTGTCCAGAGCAAGAGGCTAACATATTTTCACGACTGACTTTTTGGTGGCTTACAAGGTAAGTTAGATGCAAGTACGTCAAATCAGTTGTGATGGGAGAAATATAGGACAAGTTTGCTTGCTCTGCTCAGTGATAAAAACACACTAAGTTTTTGTAGTTCATTTTTTTGAAGTTTTCTTGCACCTTTTGAGTGAACTAAAAAATTATTCAAGTGTGCTATCACTGAACAAGGTAAGCGCTTTTATATTCTCTTATAAAATAAGCTGCACAAACATAAGATCCAGCAAAGATGTATGCAGATACACTGTTTTCATAGCTGATAGGAAGAAATCACTTTAATAACTCAGTCGCCTTGTACATAAGTGATTGGATCAATTAATTTTGGCTAATCAGTGTACAGGATTTGGTTATTGACCCTAGAAGTTTAAATTTTGTGCATAATGTAATGAAACATGCTGTTTAACAAAATAAAAGCTTTGGTGACATTTTGAACTATGTAGAATTTTATCTTTATACTCATTGCATTTACTGTTTTAGTATTTTGATTTATACTTTTTCATTTTAAAAAATTATTTTAGATTTTTAATTAATTAGCACATTTTAACTTTTTATGTAAGTACTGCAATTCTTGCAAGCATTAACTCTCACTTGTCAAAGGTTCTAGGCTGAAAACCAAAATTAAGTTTAACAATCAACCAGAGAACATTTTTAGGTTTTTACAGTTCTTTTGTCTGTCTACAACTCTTCAATTTTTAAAAAACTGCATTTGTTTGATTGTAGAAAAGGAAAAAAATATGCAATCTACCTGAATAAAGTTTAGTAAACTCACTTGATGCAATGTAGTGTTGTGTGTGTGTATAACAAAGACATGTGCCTTTTAAACAAAGTCATCAAACACAATAGTTGTTATTAAGACAAATTCAGTAAGTTCACTGTATGTGTAATGAAAAGACATCCATTTTTAAAACCAATTCATCAAACACAAAATTTTACTACTTGTTAAAATCCCTATCAAGCTTAATTTTTTATTTTTTGGATTAAAACTGTTGTCATCTGTGAACTCAAATTCAAATAACCAAAGAAAATTTCCATGCCAAAGTATGCTTTTTAATAAAAAAAAAATTGGAATGCAAATTTTGACAGAGCAGGCAGGGGACTGGTAACCTGTGACTTAGCAGCAGTGAGTTATGTGGTTTTTGTTTGAAAAGTTTCATTTTTGTTAATTAATGTAATTAAATTTTTATTTCAAACAACTTCAAGGGAATAATTTATTGATTAAGTTACAACAAAGTGACTATTGTAGCCAGAATTGAATTTTTTGAGATAAAAAAGATGATCTCTGCTTCATGCCTCGTGCTACATCATAATATTATGCCACCTGCTATGTCATCATTACACACTTAAAGTCTGAAAAATAAAACAGGAACGGTGAAAAAAGATTTTATTTTCAAAAACTAATATTATTTAAGGGTTCTACTTTTCATCTGGAACTTAAAAAATAAGCTTTATAGGGACTTTAAGTTTTTCTCTCTTTTAGGCTGATTATCACGGGCTACAAGCGACCTCTAGTGGACAGTGACCTGTGGGAACTTTCAAATAGCTATAAAGCTTTCTCCATTGTGCCTCGACTGCAGCAAGAGTGGGATAAAGAACTAAGAAAAGCACAGCAGTAAGTGAAACTGGTCTAAGAATTTTTCTGTTAGTCTTCAAGTTGTTACTTTGTACTTGTAGGTTTTTTTGTTAAGATCGATTGAAACTTTATTAACATTAAAATCCTTCTGACTGAAAAAAGCCTGATTAAGTCATTTTCTGCTAGATAGGATCTAAACTTTGTTTTTGACAATCAAAATAATTTATAGGAGGTATTATCTTCATAATGTCGGTTGCACAGCAGCTTAGCAGCTAGTGAGTTTATTGTCTAACCCTAGGGTTGCAAGTTCGTGCCCTGGTCAAACCACTGTGTTGTGTTCTCAAGAAAGATATTTTACCTGACTTTGTTTCAGTCGACTCAGCTGTATAAATGAGTACCAGTTCTGCTGGGGGCTAACCTGCAGTAGATTAGAATCTTGTCCAGATTGGAGTATGGAAAAGACTCTTATCCACTTATCACTTTGGAAACCACAGATGCAGCCTTATGAGCCACTTGGCAGAGATTCAGAAAGGACTTTTTTGTTATCTTCGTACTATTCATCTATTATGTAGTTAGTAATTTTGAGACAAAAGTTTTTTTGTGTTATGTCATGAAGGTGTAAGGGATAGAAAAGTCCCAAAAGTACCCTAAAAATACCATGGGATAAAAATTTTCCATCCTAAGAAATACCTCTTGGTTTTAAAATTACCCTAACAAATACCAATTGAGTTTGAAAATTTTCCCTGGGTAGCTAGCGGGTCGGCATTAATTCCCCTCAGGTTACGCCAAATGTGACATGCAGTTAGCATTAATAAAGGCGCGCACATAATTGGACGTTCGCCGAAGGACTTTTGTCTCAACTTCTTGTTCAGTACACACATTCTCTAAAACACGGGACAGCAAGCAGTCCAATAGCTTCACGTTTTTGAACCCTAAAAAATCTTTGAACCCTTAAAATCGAACCCCTAAAATACGGGACTGGCAATTTTAACTTTTAACAAATACAACGGCCATTCCTACCATCCCTATATAGGGTCCCCCCCAGGAGAAAAGGTTTGTTTGTAAAATGATATTGAATGAGCCAAAACCCTTGTGTTGTAAGCTTTTAGATAGTCACTTGGTATGTTGTAATTCAAGTATGAAAACTGTTAAATTCAAACCTTTGGAGAGGAAAGCCACTGTATATGTACAGGCTGTCCTGCCCTGGACTTGTTGAAGGTTGAAAATTATTTTGTCCGTTTTTCTTACGCCACATATTATTGTTGTTACTGTTTTTGTTATTATTATTACTATAACAATAATAATTGTTATTATAATTATTATTAAACAGTAAACGCAATTATTAAACTGTAAATGCAGATGGATGTTTTCAAGTCCCTGAGCTTAAATGATTTTATACATTATTCAAAGGAAACGGGTTCATAGATTGAAAGGTTTTACAATCATTTTAACAAAAATTTACAAGGTTGAGCTGGTTTTATTTACATAATATTGTATTTACTTACTAATGTGCTGAACTCTTTCTTTTTAAAAAACGAAGCCTTAGTATAATAATGTTACGGGTTCTAGTTTTGACTTTTGTATTTTTATTCAAGAACAAAAACTGTTTATGGGACTAAAAATGGGCCGAAGCATGAGTCTTCAGAGAGAGCCCAGTTGAAGAGGGAGGCTGACGATGAAGTATCGTTCGTCAAAGGCAAGAAAGAGTACCATCCATCGTTGGCAAAGGCCATGGTTCGAGTGTATGGTCCCTACTTTGCTGTTGCTGTTGTTTTCAAGCTCATAAATGACAGTATGCTGTTTGTACAACCGTATCTGTTAAGGTAACTGATTATGGGTCTTTCAAGCGATTGATTTAAGATGCACTCTTTTAAAACAAAAGTTGTTAACAAAAGCGTTTTCAGTTGTTGCTTCCGAAATGATTTGAAAAAAGCTTAAATTCGTAAGCCTGAGGAAACAGCCACGTCTCATCGCGTTGTTGCCCCTCCCCCCACCCTCCCTCAACAATTTTGTTTGTCGGGGGGGAAATAATTTTCTTGCAATAATAAGAGCAATTTCAGATTTACAACGAACTATTACACCGGGGGGGGTACTCCCTATATTAGGATGGTTGGTATGACCGTCGTATTTTTGTAGGGGTTAAAAATGCCATTCCTGTATTTTTTAGGGGTTGTTAAAAGAAATCCTGTGTTAAGCCAACAACCTGGTATTTTTTAGGGTTTAAAACCTGAAGGTATTGGACTGCTTGTAGTCCCGTGTTTTTAGCAAACGTGCGTACTGAACAAGAAGTTAAGACAAAAGTCCTTCGGGGAACGTCCAATTACGTGCGCGCTTTTATTTACTGCGTATCACGTTCAGCGCAACATTAACGCCGACCTACTAGCTATCAAGGCAAAGTTTTCAGTTTTCAATTGGTATTTTTTAGGGTAATTTTAAAACCTTTAATGATAAAAACTGGGATAAGACACGACTTAAAAGCAAAACTAAGACACGAATTTTAAAACCGAAAGGTATTTTTTAGGGTGGAAAATTTTTATCCCTTGGTATTTTTAGTGTAGTTTGGGGACTTTTCCGTAGTCATCCCTACCCTTTAGACCCCGGAGTTAATTTTTTGCCTCCACTGCCCATGAGAGATAATTAACCTAGATTTTCTGTTGTTTTACAGGTTGTTGATTCAGTACACTGAAGATAGAAGCATTGAAAGTTGGAAAGGATATGTGTATATTCTTTGTATGGTACTGGTAGCCGTGGTTCAAGTCACAGGACTTCAGCAGTACTTTCACGTAGCGTACAGTACCGGGATGAAAATTCGATCAGGTGTTCTCGGGATTGTCTATGCAAAGGTTAATAGTTAGTCACTTGAGGGGGAGGGGCTGAGGCAGTGGTACGATCTCTGCATCGCAATCCTGAGATCCCCAGCCTGAAAACTTGGTCGACCTTCTTTCCCTCTAACATCAACTCGAGATGCTATGTGCCTCTTTGGCTATCTACCATCTCATATCCATCGTGCAAAAAAGATTTGATTGACAAAATTGTTTTTTTCTACAATTGCTCAAACTAGCAAAATTTTCAGACATCTTGGTTTACAACTTCGTTTCAGGAGACTGGGTTGTGACGTCATTCCCGACTTGTAATATTGAGTAAATGAGATCTTTTCTAAACACAAAGGGGCAAAAGAACTGTATTAAAAATTAGAATGTACCTCTGAATCAAAAATCTCTGGTGAATCTTCCTGAAGCATTGATCTTCGCAGAGCAAAACTCGACATTGCAATAAAATTTTTGAAGGAGCTTAACTTGACAATTATGAAAGTTTTTAGTCACGGAGCATGATAAAAGTTTTCTAGGAGCTAAACTTGACACTTATGATTATGCGAAAGTTTTTAAAGTGAAACTCAATACCGCACGCTTTACCTAACGGGGCGACCCTTACCGGTAGTTTCTCTGTAAATCAAAACAAACATACATGATAAGTATGATTCCAACTCACAATGCAGTGAAAACAAATGATTTCTAAGCGAAAATGAATGTAGGAACGAAAACTCTTAATTGGGTACGAAACGTCCGGATACCTCCAACGCGCTCTTGTGGTAATTGTTAACCGTAAAGATAGCGGGAATAAAGTTCACGAGCCTTTTTGCCATTCAACAGGCAACTAAACTAAGCAGCTCCGCTCGGAGACAGGCTACGGCCGGGGAGATGGTCAACTTGATGGCAGTGGACGCACAGAAGCTGATGGAACTGATGACAAATCTCAACATGATGTGGTCAGCTCCTTTACAGATGATAATTGCCACATACTTCTTGTATGACGTGATGGGCGTGTCAGTACTGGCTGGTGTGGCTGTGTTGCTGCTTATGATCCCGATAAATATCATTATCATCCGGATTTGTCGTCGATTACAGGTTTCTCGTTGACTCCTGTTTTCTAAATTAAAAAATTAGCTAATTATTTAGCCAATTCTAATCCCGGTAAATATTGATAAAATACGCTGCAAACTTTAACTGTAAAAGTATATATTTGTAAACTCGTGAGTCGTTGATCATACAATTTGCAAACTCAGCACACACGTCCATAAGACTCAGAACATAAACAATGTGTCAAAGAAAATGTCACTCATGCGCAGTACGCAGAACCAATCAAAACAATGTTAAATCCTGCATGAATTATCATCATTTTAACAAATATTACTGTCACCCGGTTGTTTCGTTGAGTACATTTCTCTCATTGACTCCAGATCTCGATAGTATAAAATGTATAAGTTTTCCTTACAGTGTATTTCTTTTTGGCCAAATCTGATCCCGATTTACATCGTTACCCAGATATGTTGTCGACCACAGGTTACTCATTGGCCCCTGCTTTCTATATTATTGAATATATTGTTCTTGGGTTTTGCCTTTTTTAACTCATTCATATGTGCGCGTGCGCAATGAATGAGTTATTGCAGTATGGAGAAAGTGTCCGTGGAGTTTTAATTGTGGATAGATATAAATTTAATAAAAATGACGTGGTTCCTTTTGAGCACGAGGAGACAGCCATCTCGAAAAGAATTTCGTCGCGGTCTTCTTAGGAACTTAACTTTATTAATCTATCTTTTTTTCGTGTGTTGGAGTTCACATGAGGAACTGAATATACTCTTTATGGAGCGTATTGTCTGCCTAGCTGTGGACCAACTCGTAAATTACGACCCGGGATTTGATAAATAACAGGCTTATTTGCTCAACAAACAACTATGGCAAATGAACAGTTCCATACTTACAGAAAATATTACCCAAATATGAATGAGTTGGCTCTTAGTCCCTTTGATCAATATTTTAAAACTACCCAGTTAAAGGAACATTTGGAAAAAATAGGACAGTTTTTTGTCTGAGCCAACTCAATCACTGAAATCCAGTAAAATATAAAATCTAGCCTATCAGCTTCGTTCGCGCGCCCATCAATGAGGCGAGGTGCAGTTACGAGAAAATGGCGGAGTTTTTTACCTCGATTTGTCGAGTTTACTCTCTGTCTCGATAGTTTTGGGTTTCCTGTGACAGAAGAACACATACTGCTGAGGCTAAGAAACAAGTATACTTCAAAGAGTCCCGAAACGTTCTTGGTTGAATGTTTTGTGAAAGTACCGAAGCAAAAAACAAGTCCTTGAAGATATTGACATAAGAAGATTTATTAGCAGTTATTAAATAGTAGTTCTACATTCTTGTCCAACTTGGAAAGAATCAGATTCAAGAAATTCCTCTGACATCTTAAAAGAACTTGGCCTACGGCCCCGTCATAGTTTATCATTTTCCCGCCCTCGGAATTTATATCGTCCAGTTCTTTCCAAATTGGACAGTACGCATGTAGATGGACAGCATATATGATTAGAATCACGCTCTCAGAGACACCTTTTTTTTACTACAGGTTAAACAGATGCGCCATAAGGACGAACGATCAAAAACGATGAACGAAGTTTTAGGTGGAATAAAGGTATGTCTTTCAGCATGACTTTGTATCTGTATAAATTTTGTGTTTAAAATCGTACTTTGTTTTACTTGAATTTAATTGAACTGTAATTCCTGATCCTTTGCTAAACAGTAAAAATTTCAAACCAGCAGACTTATTTTAGTGACTGTTTTTATAGCCAGAAACACAGCAGTTGTATTTCATTTATATTATTATTAATTTATTTGTTTTTTAAATATTTTTTAAGGTGTTAAAACTGTATGCTTGGGAGGAATCGTTCATGGCAAAGATTGCTGCAGTTCGAGAAGAAGAGTTGCGATATCTCACTCGTGGCTCGTATTTGCAGCAAGGATTTGCTTTTTTGTTTATTTGCGCACCGTTCCTGGTAAGACTTACCATAGAGCTTGCTCTCTTTTAAATTAATGTGTTTCAAATTGCCAAGGCCAGCTTAAGCTTGTCAGACTTATTTCCTCTGTACCAACTATAAAATAGGCTACGAGGTAGAATTTTCTGTGAGTCAGTAGCTGGTGCCTAGTTGAGTATTAGATTCATAGAAAACGACAGCGAGTAATCTAGTTGTTGATCTACTGTCGACAATCTCAATGAGCCACGTGTTCGCCAAGATATTTGTGCATCTCAGTTTGGGTTCTGTCAACTTACAACTAGGCGGCTGGACACCCGAAATAACCGAAAAGAGCTAAACTAGTCGGGTTCCCATTTATATACAGCTAACTAACCTGAACATTACGAATGAATACACATTACATATATATTGACTATAAACACAGACTGACATGCATTTGTACAGGAAAAAAAAACAGATAATAGGTTAGACAATCAGATTGGAAGTTGTATCAGTTGTTAGTTATTTTGATGAAACACAGTGGGTGATACTGCTAATCTTTTGAGCTCGAGCAAAACTATTTTTGTGTCAACAAGTTTGAGTGTTGTTGTACTCAACTTTTTGCTCGGCTACATCCCAGATTCGAATTCTTGTTGATTTAGGGTGCGTGTGTATGTGAGGTCAATAGTTAACATTCATTGCTTCTCTGCTTAGGTTTCTATGGCAACCTTTGCTGTTTATGTGATGACAGGCAATGAGCTAACGGCAATCAAGGCGTTTGTCGCCACTGCATTATTCAACGTGCTGCGCTTTCCTATTTCCGTGATGCCAAGGGTGATTATAAACTTTGTTCAGGTAACAATGAAGAAAAAAGTTTCATTATTACAATTGTGAAAATGGTTGTGTTAGTGCGTGTTTGTGCGTGAGCGTGTATATGCGTGTGCTATGAGATCGGGAGGGAGTTAACTGATTGTTCTATTTAAACGTTGACACAAACTGGCTGCCGAAAGATATTTTGCGATCAGTGTTCTTAGGTTTCTCTAAATTACTGCGTTGGTTGTTAGTTCTTCTTCCATTCTTTACAGAATGACGATATTGTGGCTAGAGTAGTGTAACTTATGTCCAGGGATTTGAATAAGTTCATTGAGCTCCATCTCTGCTTTGTATCTTATCCGAAAAGATTACCGTAGATTTACGTCAGTTTTACAAACAACCTTAGCACTATGATAATTTAGGCTCTTTAGCTTAGATTTTTTTCACACGGCTCATGATAAAAATCTGTATACAGTCAAACCTCTCTAAGACGTACACCTTCGGGACTCGCCTTAACTGTTTGTCTTAGAGAGGTGTCAATCTTATAGAGACTTAAAATACAGTAAATGACCGAGAAAACGCACGGCAGGGACCAAGACTTGGTGTCTGTTTTGTACAGGTGTTCATCTTGTAGAGACTTAAAATACAGTAAATGAATGAGAAAACTCGCGGCAGGGACTAATATTTGGTTTCCGTGTTATTTGGATGCGTGTTTTGATGGGTTCGACTGTATTTTACGTACTTATTTACTTTAGGCCTTTAAGGTCCCCGCTGCAGCATAATCCATCGACTGAAGATTTCCACCTTCTTCCAGGGTTTGTACGGGCCCTGGAAATCCTGGAAAACTCTGGAAAATTGTTGGAGTCCTGGAAACCCCAGTAAAAACCCTGGAAACCCCTGTAAAATCCCTGGAAACCCCTGTAGAACCCTGGAAACCCCTGTAAAAACCCTGGAAACCCCTGTAAAAACCCTGGAAACCCCGTTAAAACCCTGGAAACCCCTGTAAGAGCCCTGGAAAGTTTTTGTAAAGCCCACCAACTTTTGGCCCCAGCCGATTTCTCGTGCAGTCATTTACAATATTTTAATTAAGTCTCTATAAAGCCCTGGCTACACGGTGCAACATTACCTGCAACGTTACGTGCAACGGGAGAATCTCACTGTGAGCCATCTCAGGAACCGTTGCACGCTACGTCGCGCGAAGTAGAAATCGATCCTACTCCTGCACGAGGCGGAATTATGACCAAGGAATGGGTTGTTCTCTAAGTTAGTTAGTTACAACGTGAACCATTAATCGTGTTTCTTATTATAAAGTGTTTTAAGAAACCTTATTAGGTATTTTTCATAGATAGCGCCAATTTTGATATTCTTTTGTGTGGGTTTAATTTTGCCTGGCTAGCCTCGCTTTTGTTAACAAAAAATTCTTTTAAAACTTTAGTTCAAGAATGAGGCTTGGCCGCAATTTTAATGCACGCAGAAGAATATTGAAATTGCTACCATTTATGCGTTTGTGTGTCTTTCTTTATGTTTTTTTTTTCAGGCTCAAGTTTCTATCAAGCGCTTATCAAGTTTTCTTAGTCAAGATGAATTAGACCCTGATGGAGTTAGCTATTCAATGCCGAGACACAGTAAGCGAAACGATTTGTAGTTAGACATGACACACCGAGAGACGCAATATGATGCACAAAGGTCCATTTTCTGCGTTTTTTAATGTTGATCGTAACAGATGAGTTTCAGAAGAATAAAAAGTTACAAGATGTAAAAAATTCAAAGAAATTCTGCCTCAACCTTAAAAAAATTTGCCGTTTTCACAGCCTTTGAAGTGTTCTTCGATTTCATTCCTGAAAGAAAAAGCAAATAACGCAATATTTTTTATCAAAATAACCTTCTTCTTACATCACTACTGTTCGCTCTTTGTTGTCCCAATCCAGATTACTGCGTGACTGACAAAAGTGGTTTTCTTTTTTTTCCCGGTTTTTACAATACAATAAAGACAAAAAAAAATGGCTGAAAACAAATTACACCAGAACATAGGTAATAAACGGACTGGTTAGGAAAGGCGACAAACCTCAAAAGGGAAACACAAGGAATGCACAAAAATGCTTTGTTTTATGTTGAACGAACCGCGACCCTGCACATTCTTTGTTTCAGGTGTTTATAGTGAGAATGTTTTGACTGGCTATTTGTTGATTTGCATTTCAAAAGCTTTTGTGTTTTCTGCACGTTTTGTGCACGGTCAAGACCAGAAAACAAAAGAAAATGGCGAAAAAAGACATACAACAATGGTTTCTTAACAAGTCTGTATATACTAACTATGACCAGAACGATGAAGAATTGCCATTGTACAAGGCTTGCCTGCTATCTTGAGTAACAAGTTCACCCAAATGATTTTAATCAGGCTCATAACAAAGCAGCAGTTTTTGAGAACCGCTCTGCAGTCTCATCCGCAGTCTCTGCGATTTCTGTCCGCAGAGCAATCACTTTCTCAATTACCTGGTGTTTGGCTTTTGGTTTTCAACAATAGAATATACAGAAGCCATAACTCCCATTGCGGACCTATAACTGTAGGCCTCTTTAAACCTTAGTCACCACATTAAAATTGTGGGATTTCTTCGCTGCAATGATAACAGATGAAATAATCTCATTAAATGGTGAAGGCGTCCCAAAAAGCACAAAATCGGCAACAACATTAGTTTGTCAGTTTTTATTGCTTCGCGGCTTGGCAAATATCCACCAGCATTCACCTCCACTTTGGTGAATTTTTGTTAATCATCAGTTCACCTATCCTTTAATATGCAATCTACACTTTGTCATTTCTTCTCACAGTTAATACACAGTCAGTTCATGTTAACGACGGAACGTTTGGCTGGGATGAAGAATCAGATCCAGTTCTGAAAAAGTAAGGGAAGTGAAGCCTGCGTTGCAGCCGGTCAAAGCCCTTTCAACCACGCAGGCGGCGCAGGCTAGTAAAGTATTGATTGCTTGCAGTATTTGAATCTTTACCAAACTATGCTACCGAACAAATACCGTTCGTTCACTCGAGACATAACTGCTTAAGTAACCATCTGGGTAAGAACTAAGTAGGATTACGATATTAAACCGAAGATCTGATAGATTTAGCTTATAAACGGATCATATTTCTTCATTAGTAAGCTTTCTTTCCAGTTTAGTCATTCAAGCCTTCCTAGTTGAAACAGTTCTTGTTTTAGATTTGAGAAAAGTTTCATGTTGGGAACGTTGAAAGTGAAAAGGTTTTCTTTGCTTTTGTTTTGGAGTTGTATGATGGGCTAAATTAAAACAGCACAAGAAAAATTGCTCTAAAATAGAGCTTTTTTCTTTAAAGCTGTGTTATACACAGGTTGACGTATTCCCAGTATGAAAATTTAGATATTCTGGTGTGGGAAAAGAGAAATGCCATGGAACAATAGGAGGTTGGCAATTATTAAACAGATTAATTCTTTAATTATTCATTTTATCTGAGATGATAAGAAAATAAACTGCTCTAATTTAATAAATATTTATGACAAAATGGACCAAAAATGGTTCACTTAGATCCCTACATAAAAGCATATTAGGTCTCGAATATCCCTCGATGTTAAAGCAAATACCAAGTTTTTATCTGAAAGACTGGGGTGGGAAACTTCTTTTACAAGTAATATTTTCACATCTACTGTAAACGCTTTGATCATCCCCCACCCAAACCCTCCTCTAATACGCCCTCCGTCTAAGAAATAGTCATCTATTGGTTCAATACTGATTAGAACGTTTCGTTTAAATCACAGTTAAAACCAGAACTATCGTGAAAGTTGTTTGGAACAGCTTGTAGGTATTGGCGTTAATAAAGTTTATCTCAATCATTTTGCAAATATGAAATAACGAAACCTTGTATCTGCCTTTCAAGTATCTGTCTGAATGTAAAGAGTGGGTCTCTGCTGGCCATCGTTGGCCAGGTTGGGTGTGGCAAGTCCACCTTGCTGTCAGCGTTGTTAGGAGAGACGCACAAGCACTCAGGAGATGTCTACGTGCAGGTTAGTACTGGGGTACGATTTTTAACAGGGTTCGAAACTAACTTTTTTTCAAGTAGCCAGCTTGGCACATTTGTTTCGAAAGGCAGACTATTAGCACTTACCCAGGTCCGGATTTCTAACCTCCACGCACTTGTTTCTAGCCTTACAGAGACTGGTTTGAGCTGTCATTTTGGAGATGACAAGTTTTTCCGCGGAAAATCTAGCGCTTATATCTCCGGTTTCTGTATTGCTAAGCGGATGAGAGTCTTTGACTTCCCCTGGACAGGACACTAATCTTTAACAGGCAACTGGTTCTCATTTATACAGCTTAGTTGACTGGAACAAAGTCGGGTAAAGTGTCTTGTTCAAAGACACAACACAGTGGTCTGACTGTGGCTCGGACTCAAGACCCTAGGATTACGAGTCGAACACGCTAACCGCTCGGCCACTGCGCCGCAGAGTTAAACAAGACCTGCATGCTTAAACTATAAAAGTGAAAAACCAGAAAAATCAAAGTTGTGCTCCTGGGGGGTGGGGGTGGGTAAACTGTTCACGGTAAAGCGCATGGAAAAGGCGCTAGTCAAATGCACCGTGTTACTTTACTTTTTTTTGTATTGCAGGGGAGCACTGCTTATGTTCCACAGTTGGCTTGGATTCAAAACGCAACTCTGAGAGACAACATCTTATTTGGTAGAACTTTTGACCACAAGAAGTACCACCACGTTTTACAAACCTGCGCTCTCAGGCCAGATGTTGCTATTTTACCTGCGGGAGACCTCACAGAAATTGGAGAGAAGGTTGGTATGTAGCTGTTAGTGATCGGAGTGGAAAGTAAGGGTTACTTGTACAATCATCCTCGTAACAGCTGTAGCTTGATAATGAGCTCGAACCAAAAACCATAGTTAACTCTTTTGCGGGTTTTAAAGGAATCCTCCATTGTATAACATTCTTGGTCATGAATAAAACTTTTGTAAAGTGTTTTTATATTTGATAATCCTGTACATAATCTAACACCAAGCTGTTCAGTTTGACCGTTTCCTCGGTTTGAGTTTCCCGTGCGCCGCCATCTTGAAATGTGACGTGTTTTTTGTAGCTACTGTGCATGCGCAACAGTAGCTACAATGCTATTGTTTTGATTGATAGAGTTGATTTTAGGTTGGTACGCCGTGTAAGACCGCACGAATTTTCCCGAGATTTTCTCCCACTGTAACTTGTAACCACAATACTCAGTTGCACAAAGACTCCCGAGAATTTTTCTCACTGCTTGATGAGAAAACAACGCCTCATGTTTATGTTATTGTTAGCCGCATCTGAGCTCGCTAAGAAAAATTCATTGAAAATAAAATTTCGAAAAGATATTGTCGAGTCGTACAAACCTATTGTTTGGGCCGAGCACCGACCAATTTCCATGTTGAAGAATGTCAGTCATTTGTCGAATAACCGTTTATCTCGAACAATAGGGCTAGTCATTCAATGTACGAATCTTATGTAATCCGTAACTAAACAGTAAGTGGTATGGGCGCGTAGTCCTTACGACAACCTTTTCTAAAATATCTGTACGTACTAAACAGCACCTTATTCACATACCAATGGAAACAAGAACGCAGTAGCTACACACAAACACGTCACATTTCAAAAGGGATGGCGGCGCGCGGAAATTAATCAAATTAAATTGCTTGGCTATAGATTTATGTGCAAGATTATCAACTTTGACCTATTGATATGAACACGGACTTAATAAGAGTTTTATTTGAGACGAATAATGGTATACATGCGTATAAGGCATATTTGTTTGAGGACTTTTATGAAAAGAAACAAAGGCCTTTGAATCAGTCGTTGAACAGGAACGTTGTAAACATACCCTGTCGTTTTCTAGATTCGATTTATGAAATGGCATTTGTTTGGAGGGGATAAACTTCGTTTAAGTCTAGATGAGTAGTTCCAAATATGTGGTTAAAATACCTCGAAATTAAGACAAAAGCGTACGCAGTGTTGACAAGATACTATAGGTAGATATTGTGTGTCTAGATAAGCATGTTACTTATAAGGCTCCAACTATTTCTGATTCCTCTTACAAACTGTTGAATTTGAGCAAAAGAAATTTTCCTGTTTGCATCGCGTGGCAAAAAAACGAATAGGATTTAGAGAATTCGAGCTTGATTCGCAAATCAAAAATGAAACAACGTTAAAACTATTTTCTATATTCTCTTTTCTAAACATACTTCTCGGCCAATCAGAACGCGCGCTATATCTTTGTTATTCTATGAATCATGATTTGGTATCAAGTTAACTATGTTCCAATTATAAGCTGCAACACCTCGCTTGCAGGGTATCAATTTGAGTGGGGGGCAGAAGCAACGGGTAAGCCTCGCCCGTGCTGTGTATTTTGACGCTGATATCTATCTCCTTGACGATCCTCTGAGTGCAGTGGATTCACACGTGGGCAGACACATCTTTGATGAGGTTATTGGATCAGAAGGCCTTCTCAGAGACAAGGTACAGTAAAAACTGTTTTATTAAGCTTTCAGTTTATAGCTCGCTTATTCGCAGAGTTTAAAAGCTAAAACCTTCTCAGAGACAAGGTACAATAAAAATTGTTTTATTAACCTTTCAGTTTCAGTTAAGTTGAAACTAGAGCTCACACTTTTCGCTGACTTTAAAAGCTAAAACCTTCTCAGACTGAGACAAGGTACAGCAAAAAATTGTTAAATTAACCTTTCAGTTTAGAGCTCACAATTTTCGCTGAGTTTAAAAGCTAAAACCTTCTCAGAGACAAGGTACAATGAAACTTGCTTTATTAACCTTTCAGTTTCAGTTAAGTTGAAACTAGAGCTCAAACTTTTCACTGAGCTTAAAAGCTAAATCCTTTCTCGAGCCTAAGTGTCCCATAGGGTCGGTGCTAATCTCCGGTTTCCGTAGCGTTAAGCGGATGAGAGTCTTTGACTCCCCCTGGACAGGACACTAACCTATCGCAGGTTAGCAGACCGGGCGGAGTTGTTCAAAGGTTTATTATCGATAAACCTAGTTTAACTCTTAACAAAACCATGGATTGTCATGGTAATTAACCCTGGGTTAGGGCTAATCGTCTTTTGAACAACTCGGCCTTGTTCGCTAATCCTATTGCAGATTAGCCCCCAGCAGAGCTGGTACTCATTTACACAGCTGAGTCGACTGGAAACAAAGTCGGGTAAAGTGTCTTGCTCGAGGACACAATTCAACGGTCTGACCGGGGCTTGAACTCGCGACCCCAGGATAGGAAAACGAGAGGCTGGGCCTACGGATTAACGTCCTTATCCTTAGCACTTTAGCACTATAGAGCTTTCAAGTTCTATAGTGCTCAATGTGAAGCTGAGTTAGCTAGTTAGTTCACGTTGACCAAGAGCTCTCAGACCCTGCTAAAACTTGTACGAGTGTATCCAAGAATATAATTTTATTTTTAGAACATGCTCCATTCAAAGAGTTTACGTTTGCTTAATGTTTGCCATTTTTTTCCTTGTAGACTCGAATACTTGTAACTCATCAGATACAATACCTTCCTCAAGTGGACTACATTGTTTATCTCCAAGATGGCCGCATTTCAGAAGTACGTACCTACCTTCTAAGATTGTTTTTAATTGTTTTCAAAAACAGTATTCTTGTTTATGTGTTCAAACATCAACAAGTCCTGGGATAACCGGAGCCCGGGGCCTCTTGCTTTGCAGTCACATTTCTTATGGACTATGCCAAGCTCACACACACGAGTCGTTCTCCCCCTTCATGCATACATACTTTGTGAATCACCACGCCCTTAATTATACTATGCAAAAAGATGGACCGAAGTCTAAAATTCTTGAGTAACCTTAGGAACGTCTTATGGTCAGTTTTACATTTATTTAGATAAACCTTGTTACTCGCAATTGTTTTGCACGTATGTGTGCAGGCTTCTCAAAACTGGCCGGCTGGCGGTCGAATGAGCCGCCTCTTTCAGTCGTTTATGTGTACATGTGTACTAATATACACCTGTGTTTGTCAATGTCTGTGTTTTCCCTTTACATGCATCACTGAGCGCCTACATTAAATTGTTTAAATCTTTGTGTATACCACGCAACAAACGTCAGTTAGAATGTATCGGTACTTGGTTTAACATCATAGTCGGCGGCGCAGTGGCCGAGCGGTTAGCGTGTTTGACTCGTAATCCTAGGATCGCGAGTTCGAGCCCCGGTCAGACCACTGTGTTGTGTCCTTGGGCAAGACACTTTACCCGACTTTGTTCAAGTTTAATTAGTCAGCTGTATAAATGTCCCGGTGGAGTCAAAGACCTTCATGCACTATGGCCTAATGAGCCCCTTGGCTCGAGAAAGGATGTAGTTAAACATCTTTAAAAAAGTAGTAAACCCTTATTTCAAAATTTTACAGCGAAGAGATTTGACGCTTCAACGTCTCACAGGCGTCATTTTCAAAGTTTATTAAATGAGTTAGAATAATGGTTACAAAATAGTGCCTTGGAGGGATTCATGTTTGAATAGGTCTATAGTGTAACTGTATGTTCACTTGGTTAAACGTTTAAAAATTCATTTGTACATTTGTTAATAAACCTATGTGTACAGTTGAATGCTAATGCAGAGCTAAGAAAAAAGGCTAAATCTTTTCTCTAGTCTACGTGGCTCATTAGGTCGGCGCTTACCTTCTAAGCGGATGAGGGTCTTTGACAGGAAACTACTAACCCACCGCAGATTAGCTCCCAGAAGTAGCTGATACTCATTCATATAGCTGAGTCGGTATAATGTCTTGCTCGCTGACACAACACAGTGATGTGACCGGGCCTCGCGACCCTAGGATTACGAGTCGAACACGCCACTGCGCCGCCGTCCCTCTCTTGAGGTGTGGCACTTGAAGTTTTTGAAGCCTAACGACTAACTTTACTAGGAAGGGACGTACACGGAGATGATGAGTAAAGACTCGCTATTCGCGGAGTATGTTAAGGCACACAGATTGGAGGGCAGTACACAAGAAAACATAGGTGACGTTTTTATTAACTAAGAAGGCTGTTTTTAGCTTATATGAGTGAATAGATATTATAGAAACATGTAAAATTGATTGGTGACCATCGTGCTTTTCGCGTCTTGATAGTTCATCTATATCTTCCTAATGTTTTTGAATTAGGTTTACTGTGTCAGTAAAACTAGTTATCATGGAATTCGCAATGGAATATCCACATCGATTTTTTAAAACAATGAAACTCATTTCACTAAAATTAGGAGACCTAACAGGAATTTTATGATTATTATAGGTAATCGAATGAGCCAAATTTGGAGAAAAAATCACTCGAATTAATTGCCCGACCGAAGGGAAGAAAATTCTTTCAAAATTAGGCCAAAAGACAAGTGTTTTTCTTCAAAGTCTTATAAGAATGACTCATTAAATCACCTTTTAATAATATAGCAGACAAATTATATCATTTTCGTTTTTTAGTTTTGCAAGAATTCGTGTGCGTGAAAATTCGTTTTGTAAACGCGACATCTTGATTTTTGCACGCGTGATAAACTAGTTGCCATGGTTATTTTCTACTTGTCCATGTGAAATTTCAAAAGGAGAGCAATTACAGATTGCATTGAGAGCCGAATTCGCTTATAATTTGTTTGCTATGTTATAATTAGAGGAATTTATAGGCCTCCTAATAGAACTAGAACCCGTTCAGAAAACTATTGAACTCGATTATGATTAGCTATGAAATATGGCACTGTAGGACATACAATCTCGTTTTTAGTTTCCCACAACAGCTTTAAATATGGAAATAATGCAAAGATTAGGTCAAAGCAAACTTAAGAGTGATTGCTGGTCCCATTTCGAATGATCAAGACACGAACGATTTTCGTAGTTTTGGCTTGGTATGGCAAGCAAATGCCTACGCTACGTGGCTGGCGCACGATGATTTTTCGAAATTGAATTTGGAATATATACCGTTTTGTACAAAGTTTAAAATTTAGATTTTCTTTTAAGTTGTAGAACCTGAAGGACTTGTCTTAACAAAGCAAGAAAACAGAGACGAAAAAATGCTCGTCAATGACAGAAAAAAGAAATCTTTTAGTTCTGAACTTCTCAACGGTTGCAGCACCCCAGTGCTTCACAGAGCGCCTAGAAAAACCAAAAGCTGCAGGGCGCTGCACCAGTACAGTAAAATGGAAAGAAAGGACACTGATGGTAAAAGAAAATCAATGTCACGACAAATTAGTACTGCTTCCGTTGTATCAATGGAAAGCCTTCTCTGTGAGGCTAGAGATCTAGATTGTCAAGTTGAAGAAATTAATGAAGAAGATGTAGGTGATGACTCTCTCTGGAAATCAACCCAGGAGGAGTTGGAAGGTGATACGCGAAAGTCAGATGTTCCTAAAAAGGAGGAACGTAAGCCGGTGGATGGTAAGCTGTTAACAAAGGAGACTTCGGAAACTGGCAAAGTGAGTCATCGTTAATCAGTTTGTAAAGAGATAAATTATGAGTGGTAATGTTTTTAATACCTCTCTGAGGAGTGGAATAAGTGTCGGATGGTAATTTATCAACCCCTATCCTGTTAATTCTTTAAAAGTCGTCTGTCGAATGACAAAATCTGGACAAAATTACAAACCTCGGGATTTGTTGAAACAATGGACATTTTCAGAACGTACTTGTGAAGACAAACAAAATGAATGGTCATAGTGTAAGTTTTCAAGCAGTGGTTTAAAAGTTAGAACATTTTTAGGTTTGTGAAACCGTTTTTGGCAAGTTAGGGGTTAAAAAACGTCTTTTTTCCTTGACGTGCATCTAATTACACGCAAAGATAACTAAATTTTGTATTTAAGTGTTTCGACTTTTTTCTGTTCCAAGTTTACCTGTAATATCGATGTAAAATACGACGTAAATCTTTAAAACCAACTCAAATAAACCTATTTTCCAATTATTGACAATAGATCTAATCTGCTGTTTACTTCACAGTCTCTGAATTTGGTAAACAACACACCGAGAGACGCAATTTGATGCACGAAGGTTCATTAACGTTGTTGGCAACAGATGGTTTTGCCTTTCAGACATTTCCGAAGGATAAAAAGTTAAAAAATATAAAAGATATTAAAGAAATCTTTCCTTAGGTAAAAAAGCTGGTTGAAATATGATGCTTGTCCGATTCCACAGCCTTTGAATAGTTTTTTTTATTTCATTTCCTGATAGACAAGTAACGCAATATTTTCGTCAAAATAACTTTTTTCCTGCATCTCTACAGTCCGCCGCTGTCTCTGTTTACCCGATCAAGATCACGTGACTGACCAGTGAATAGGTCTATTAGCTAGCTTCCCTTCTTCTTTTTACCTTTTTTTTTCTCATTTCTCTCTGTTTCTTCTTTTTCTGAAACTTTTTTCTCCCTTTTTAGCAAAAATGTACTTTCGATCGACCAGTAGCAATGTTAGTGCAAGTTCAGGGCTGTCTGCCCGATTAGCTCGTTCTACCAAGATGGCCCGTACCAAATGAACTTGTAATTTAATTGTATATCAATTAACCCTCAATGAGTTTAAATCAACTGTTCTTATTGTAGCTGATAACAAGCGGCGCAGATTTTGGGATTATGTAGTTTTGATTATTTTGTTTATCATTGTTTTAATAAAAAGTTACAACCACATGTAACAACGTAACTTAACGTTTCTAAAAATACTTTTAGAGTCAGGAAGTTTCAAACACGTTTAATAAGAAGTTCCGTGATGCTGCTTTATTTGTTTTTACAGGTCAAGTTCTCAGTCTTCATGGCTTATGTTCGCTCTCTTGGAATTCTCCCCTCGATTTTGATTTTGGCATTTGTAATTACTGCCCAAGGTTGCCTCGCATCATCTCGAGTTTGGCTTGCAGATTGGAGTACCTCCAATATCACCTCCACAGACCAGCGGGACATGTATCTAGGTGTATACGGCGCTCTTGGTTTCGGCGAGGCTGTCAGTATTTTACTTTACCAGATGATAATGGCCTTTGCTGCCATGAAAGCTGCTAGAAATCTCCACCAGAACTTGCTTGTAAATATTATGCATTCGCCGATGACGTTCTTTGAAGTAACACCCGTCGGAAGAATTGTCAATCGATTTTCAAAGGATGTAAATGTGATTGACGACACAATACCTAAATCGATCATTCAGTTTCTGCGAGCGTGTTCTACTGTGATTGGTACCATCGCTGTTATAAGTTATTCAACGCCACTTTTTCTGACTTGTATTTTGCCCCTTGGAGCTCTTTACGTTGCTTTCCAGGTAAGACTCGCTATTGGAACCATTGTTTAGTGTTGCAGAGTAGCACGCTGGTAAGGTTAAGCCCCGTTTGCAAAAGCGATTTTTCCTTGACAACGGTTCATTTTAATATTGTTTTGTCTACATTCAAATTTGCCTGACTAGCCTACTCTAAAAGAGTGGAAGAACATGTTACTCAAAGCGAGGCTAGCCAGGAAAATGTGTATTGAGACGAAAAACTGCTTCCATTTATAAAGGGGGTCTATTGCAAGTGTATTGTTTGGTGATACGATGTCGTTATTCTTTAGACACTAATTTGGAGTATAAGAATAGGTTCATGATAAAAATTTGGGATAAGACACGACGTTTCGACAGTCCTGCTGTCATTATCAAGTGAAAATGAATAATGAATGTTTGTAAATATAT
>JAOBAT010052463.1:0-29582 GCA_026413305.1 Hydrozoanthus tunicans | reverse complement strand
GGTTGTTCGCCGTATATTACCTTTCAAATTGAGCCGGTTCTAACATTGACTAAAAAATTTTGTCTTCATATGTTTGAGTGGAACTGTATAATAGCGTTGCGTTTAGGTTACTAGATACCAAATAAGGGTGCATTTCTTTGGCAAAACCTGAAATTGGATTATTGACTGAGATAACACGAATTTTCTTTTGCAAAAGAAAGAAATAATCATGCAGAAAAGGGTTTAAGCGCGGACGAAAACCTTGCAGAATAATTTCCCAAAAATTCATGCGGCAATGCCAAGTATTTAACAAATACTATCGATATCTGATGTTTGCTGATCGTCTATTCTCTCTTTTTTTAAACACTTCTAGTGTTTGGGCTCAAGACGAATTCATGTTCTCCGTTGTTTTTAAAGATTTTAGCTTTATACACGTTCTTAAAATTGCAAAACGCCTGAAAATTCCATCTCAAATAAGTGGCTTTTTAATTCCCCTTGTATATTCATGTTCGGAGTATAGTCGTCAAGCTAAAGTACAAACATGTTATATGCAAGGCAGCCGGGAGGTCTTAAACTGAGAAAAAAAACTGTCCCAGTGGTCTTGTGTATGTAAAAGGATGAAGGTTCGAACAGACACCAACTGGGTACAGTTGCTTCTCTCAAAACGGACCCCTCGGTTGACATATATATGTTTTTGTTTTTCCAAGGGTTTTCGTGTTACTCTGTGGTTAAAAGACATATTTTCAGATCGTAAAACTGAGTCAGCCGCCTCAAGGAACCAATCAGATTGCATGATTCACTTCCATCTTTCCCGCTCGCCCACTCCCCCCCCCCCAAAAAAAATGGTAGACTATACTAAACTTATATGTAAAACTGAGTTTTTCTTGTCTCTGACCTTCGGTAGCGTTCAGTACGTTCTTAATTATTTAGTTTATCAAGTAAAAAGTGTTAATATTCTTGAAACTATGTTCTTGTAAAAGAAAGTTTGCGAAACGTGGGTTTTCAGAAACTCAATCGGGAAGTTTATGGTTTATTCAATTGTAGTTTTTTTCATCAAGACTATCTGTACGTTCTAATATAAGGTATCCTAAAAAAACTTTGTCCATCACAACCTTTGATAAGCTTTTTTTAAAGGGTAAATCCTCAGCTATCATGACATTAGTACTCCTCGTAAAGTTATATATTAACTTAAGGCATAATGTCAACAATGACACCAGAAAATATTCATCTCTCATTTTAACAACAATTCGTAAAGTTTTCATTCTATCTATTAAAGCATCCAAGGATTCGCTGAGATTTTATATACGACAGAATCACTATCGGTTGGTTAAGCTAATTTCCGATTGAGGAGTTGATATAACTCTCAGACAAGATCAAACAGCCCCTCGACTAAAAGGTAAATTTGTCAAACTGAAACTTGCGTTTCCATTCATAGTAGCGCAAAATTTTTAACACTTGCGCAGTAAATAAAAGGGAAAACAATCAATTTTGCTTATCAAAATCATACAAAACTACAAAAACGCAATTTTGAGTAGAAAAAGATTACAAAGACGGGAAAACATCACGTTGTAAGAAGTTTTTGTGTCAAAATAAATTAATCGCAAAGGGACGCATCTGTTCTGTTCTCACGTTACAAACAGAAAATGAATATTAAAAACTGAGAAACAAAGAGCTAGCTGCCAAAAACAAAAACCGGAAATTTTGTAAAAAACCGCTAGTTTGTTATTTGTAACCCAGATTAAATTAATATTTAACTGGTTGTTAAAGCTAAAGTAGAGTTGCCGATACTTCATTTACTAGCAACGACAGAGAACTGTCTAGCATTTTCATTTTGTTAATGGGTATCACTAATAACAGCCTTATTTGTCTTTTTTGACATTTCGACATTTGAGTTCACTTCTTCCACAGCGAAGTTGTCTAAAAAAGAATTAAAAATAATTTCAAGTATTTTTCAAGTAACCGCTTAACAAAGTGAAGACTGGGAATTAATCTGGTTTGCCGTCCTGCAACAACAAAGAAAGTATAAATTGCTCGGTCTGTGTTTTCAAACGGCTAAACGTGGTAAATGTTACAAAAGAAACGTTCACTATGTGTGTTGATACAAAGAGTGTAAAAAGATTAATTACATTTCCTACGAGTTCGTTTCAAGACGACGTAGTTGTTAAAAAAAATCGACACTACCACAAGCGTGAAAAATTGAAAAAAATTGCCGCAAAACAAGACTAGTGTCTAACTAGAAAAATCAAATTTCGTAAAGACACTATGCGTTTCCTTCATTGCCATATATATTTAGTTTTATTTTCTTGTTTCTTACTTTGTACTAATACATGACCTTAAAGTGTTTATTTCGTTTTTCTATTAACCTGTAAATCATATTTATTAGGAAAGTGTGAATTAAATAAAGTTGAAATGAAACTACATTGTTTTTAATGACGACAGAAATATTTCCTCTTATCATTTCGTACCGATCACAAATCCATTGATATTGACTGGTTGGCGAAAGTTTGCACGCGAGGAATCTCGCTTAGGGTCGATTGTCAAAAATATGACACACTGAAAACTTTAATTCAACTATTAATTTAAGTTTTACTACATTACTGTTTATATTATTTGAATTCAGTCACAGTGCAGAAACTGTACTTTTTTGACATCAAAAATTTGTTGACAGATCAACTTGATTAAACTAAACATCCGCATTTATATTTGTTTATGACAAATCCCTGTAGTGAAGCAAAAGTTTCCTCATGCAAGACAAAGGACACATAAATAGCTTTATGGGTTTTTTTTTCTTTCCTTTTTGATTAAGCTTATCGAATACTGTTAAAACAATGGAAAACTTTGCGTCATTTCGAACGCGGCAATAACTATTACATAAAAATATAATTAATTTTTAAACAAGTTCTTTTGAACATCCCAAAATACAACATCTTATAATTCGTACTTGGGTTTTCATTCGTTCAGTTTAAGCTAGTATAGAAAATAACTTTTCATGTAATTCTTTCCATAGCTCTTACAGGCTATGAATGAATAGAAATTGGTACCAAACTGGCCTCTTCCGAGGCATTTATGTTTCAGAACAGTTTTGTTTCCCAAAATACAACATCTTATAATTTGTGAGTAACTGTTTTTTGTCAAACTGCGCTTAGAAGCCGCACAAAAAATTTCAATTATTTTATAAACGATATACAAATAGTTCCCTTTCAATTTTAAGCCAACTAGATGTCGATTTGTTTGAATTACATTTGAGATTAGAACTTAAAGCAAGCTTAGAAGAGTTACCCTTTTCTATTATCAAATTGAGAAAAGGAAAATAAAGGTAGATGTTTTTGGTTTATTTAAAAAAACATAACAGACCTGTTTCCGAAAATGTTTCATCAAAGCAATGTGTTTAAAAACTCTATTGTCCACTAACACCTGTCGGCGAGAACACACCGAGTTAACTTTTGATGAGGGTTTAACTTTGAATGTGCAAAGTTTCGGAAAACGATTTAGACACAGATTCTTCCATCTTCTTTACTTTAAGGCATGATCTTGAAGGTAATGTGTCCGTTGCGCTGAATATTATAGCCAAAAGCATCTTTAATCTGTATATTCTTTGAGCTATGTCTATGTTGTTGGTTTTGTGTGAAAATACATAACAAGATTTTTATAGGTTTAAGGGTTTGGAGTATTTATTTGTTTGACCTTTAAGATAACACCTTGAACTCACTATTGCGGATAAATTGGAATTGATGAAGTTCTATATTGACCAGCTAATATGAAAATGCGTTCAAAGGATAGTGTTTAGAAATAATTTACCGTTAACGAACTGGAATAAGATCCCTTTTGACCCCAAGCATTGGAGCGCGTGCAACCTCCAAAACTCTCTATGGCCCATAATCTCCAATCTTATTGCTGAAGGTGAAAATATTGTTCTAATTCCATCGCATTATTAAAACTCAACAGAAGTAAAAATTGACGGTTCAACCTGATCGAAAACATTTTGTTCTGAAGTTTTGGGTACCGATATGAAAATTTTAAAGTGAGTTTGTAAGTAAACATATCGCAGATGTTTAAATCAAGGCTATATGAGGTAACCCGTTGGCAAACTATTATCTTATAATATACTGATGGTTTTAAGAAGTAAGGAAAAAGCGAAACTTCCAAATTAAGTTGACTCGAAAATAAATGTAACAGGCTTTGTTTTATGTTTAATTCGATTCTGTTTACTCTTTATTAGATACTGTTGCTGCTGTGCACCAGTGCAAGTATTAGAGTGACAGGTACTACTCAGGTTTATAGGACCGTTGATCACTGATATGTGTTTTTTTCCAGCTATTATGAGAGATTGAAAATGTCAACTTTGATTCAGATGTTCCTTATATTTCATACTTAAAGGGCAACGGAACTCTAAAAGAGAGAACATATCTAAAAGTTTTTTTCTTGTGTCGCGCTGATTTTCCAAGAAATATTTAGATTGTATGTGCGTGTTTCGGGCCGTTTGGGGTTACTGAGCGTGGGCGCTTGTCGACTTATCAGCGGTAAACGAAAGTAACGTGTGACATAGGTTATGGGGAGCGAGCGAGCGCTTGAATTGTTTTTGATGTCGCCAACACAGTCAAGAGTGACAGTTATAACTTACGGTGAGTGCGATGTCTCACTCCAATGATGAATTGTTTCAGTCCGAGCCAATTCTTACCCAATTCTGACTTCATAGCCTCACTCTCTCTCCGCTTAACCCCTATTTCTGAGCTGCCGTTACAATGTGGCAAGTAACGTGTTTTAAACTCGAATTTCTCGGAAAGTCAGCGCGGTACGA
Source organism: Hydrozoanthus tunicans (assembly GCA_026413305.1). NCBI lineage: Eukaryota > Metazoa > Cnidaria > Anthozoa > Zoantharia > Hydrozoanthidae > Hydrozoanthus > Hydrozoanthus tunicans. The sequence continues at coordinate 24,805 of JAOBAT010052463.1, read as the reverse complement.
GGAATTTTTTTAATACCGTTTTAGCACTCAGTTGAGGATTTTGTTAGACAAAAGTTGATTTTAGGGTTCAGTTCACCTTCAAGAACACCGAAAGTAGTGTGTTTTCAAAGGAAAAAGGCCCCAGCAAATCGTGATAAACTACTAAGATTTTTTCGTCAAGACTTTAATAATGGAACTATACAGCCTTGCCTATAGTGTGTTTTTTGATAAGCGCATCAAAATCGTTCGCAAATTGTAGCTTGGTTTTAGCGCTTGAGCCAAATTGCACCATTTTCCTTTATAATGAACTGAGACTATTGCCCGTGACGATCGTTTTCAATATGTTAATGATATGCAAATAAACCCTTGTGTCCGGTCAATCTCCCCTATTACCTAGTCGTTCAGTATCTTCAATGATGCATCCACCAACATGCATACATACAAACGTAGACACAAAACAATGTTACGATCAAAAAATCTCCAGTTGAATGCGTATATCTACTTGTAATTCTACTGTATAATCAGTTCTAGATAGCTCCTGATGAATGAGGACTTCGGTCCTTCAAAAAAGATCTGAGGCGCCAAAATATAATATCTGAAAAAATCCTTATTCCAACATTTCTCCAAATCGATCGCCATAGATAGACACAATTACATACATAAAATATATATAACAGATACATACATCCTTACAAACTTACACATACGTTATACGTACGTAATGAAACTAATTCAAAAGTTCCATACTTACGTACACATTATATATTATATACATATAAGTACTTACACAAGTATACAATGTGCCCTACCGATTGCCGCCATAGTTATAATGGCTTTATATAGCAGCTCTTGGACTTTGGCATATAATGTACATGCATGCTTACATATTTGCGTCTGTAAATATACACTCATAGTATTTGCTCATACTGACATACATACTAGTTATGTACTGCTTTCGAGTGGGATACCGTGGAATATGCCACGCGTATCTTGTATTTTCCGTGTACACACGAGCCTTTCCACGGCATACCACGAGAAAGGAGCATTACATAAATAATTATCCCATGTCTTGAGAAAAACAGAAAAAGGCATAAAATATTAATGACATGCTAGCTGTGAGCGCGCGCTCCTAGAAAAAAAGGCTCAACAAATTAATGGAAATCTGATTTAAAACAATGAATTAAAAACATGCAAGACCTTTAGCAATATAACACAAAAATGGCTTGTTTTTTCTCACAGTTCGTGGTTGCGTTGCTCTTGAATGAAACTGTCTAATTCTTTCTTGGACAATGTCTTCCTTTCAGTTGAGAATTCTTTCAAAAAATCAAAGACAGGGGCAAGCGTTGGTAGCTCTTCAGTGGCCATGATTGCTGCAAAAACTACAGTCAGAAAAAAAATGCTCACTGCGTAACAACGATTTGGCGCCATTTTTGACGCGCGCACAAATTTTCCCGCCGTTTCTGAATTTTATTGGTGCGTGCATGCAGCAAGTCATGACGGGAAGGTTGAGTAGAGTATTACTCAATGCATACCGCAGAATATGCAACGGCAATCCCGGCCACTGATTGGCTGTATTTTTCAAGGCATGGGGTAAAAACTGATACACCACAAGACCTTATCTTTGCCCCCCTTTTTACTACAACATAAAAAGTTCTAGGAAAGTTTATTTGTTCTCTTTGTTCTCTGTAAGCACTGAGAGAAGAGAAGATTGGACTCTCCGACTCATCTGTTATTCCAGACAATAGATTCAAAGCATCGGGAGTTTACAAGGACCATTCTGAGGCACCGTGGCAGGCAAAGTTTACCAGTAAAAGTGCTTGGTGTGCAGCGGTGTCCGACACCAATCAATGGCTCCAAATAGACTTCGGAAAAAAGATAGAGATTTATGATATCACGATAGGGGGAAAGAAGGGTGCAAATGCTTGGGTAACTAAGTTTATAATCGGATACAAGCTTCATAGTTCGGAAACTCAGTTCACTAACACAAGTGTAAGTAGTATCTTTCTCGGCGACTAAGTCATACTTTTGAAAGTCAGTTTTTTTTTTCTCTTTTTCATCCTTTTTGTATTTTGATACGTATACGGTAAGTGACTTCCAAGTTTTTTTTATCAATTCTCCAAACATCTCCCTGACACGTTTATAAAAAAATATATAGACAAGGGGAAACGGGTCTTGTTGCTTGAATGTATTAATAGAAATACAAAAAAAAACATACTGTTTATATATATATAGAATCTAAAATAACATTAAGATGTAAACGTTGCTTTAATTGATATGAAATTTAATAATAATTATATAATAAAACTAAAAATAACAATAATAATAACTACTGATTTGAATAATCTTTTTCCAAAGGTAGGAGAAAAATATACTTGAAGCATCGACTGAACACATTTGACAATGATAGTTTTGCCAAGCACAGCCTCGAGTTCTGAACTAACTTCGTATTTTCGCCAAAGGCCTGAACATCGGCTTGGCTCATCTATTTTGCCCTGACATAAGACGCCGCAAACACGAACAAAGTACTATCCTCTCCTTTTTCTTTAAAGGTGTATCATTCTTCAATTCTGTATGATTCGTCCGATGATTTGTGGAGGCCGACGCAGTATCCTGGCTATAATCACTTTGCACGGGGTGATTATAGCCGGCCTGTGAACAAAATGGTTCCCTCGCGTTGTTTTGTCAATGTTTCCGAGGAGGAAATTGACGCAAGGAATAAAAATGCTATTTCCAAAAAGCACCAAATGTGCAGCAAAGTTTGGAATAACGCTTTTCAAAGATTATACAATTTAATTACGACGATTTGCGCTAACTAATGAAAGTAGAAATATTTTTAGATGATACGCCGATTGAGCAAATGAAAACAAATTACAATTTTGCACAAACTGATTTTCCATTATTTGTCAAATGAAGACAAACAAAAAATGACAAATTTACAACAGAATTTAAAAGTATGGATGTGAATGAAATAAATCGATGCCTCTAAATATTGCGTTTTCGTTAGGAGAATCGAAAAGACGAAACTTTTTATAAAAGCTGGAACAGGTTTGCTGTCAATACGAGCACATTGAGAAATTCTAACTGCGATAACCAATTATTTAGTGAAGCCAATAAAACACCGAAATCGTACCTGAAACAACTTGTCTTAGCACAGAATCGGCCACAGTTCTTTCAAGCGATCAACAATTTGCAGACACGAAGAAACTTCATGCTCTCAACTAGCTCCAAATTGAACACAAACCGATAAAATATAACTGTTCACTTTGCTTTTCTCAATCGATCACGTGATCTGCGCGCTCTGCTATTTGCTGTGCAATGACGCATGGAAATTTGAATTAACAAAAATTTAAACACGACTGCGTTTTTCTCTCTTGGCTATTTTTTCTCTGTAATTACCTGAGTAATTTTACTAAATCAATTATTCGCCTCATGCTTAGTAAATATATTGGTGACGAAAAGTCCCTTCGACTTAGCCTCGGGGATTATCTCACCAGATATTCACTTTGCCTTTGGCGAATATTTGTTAAATAAGACCTTTGAGATGGAAGTAAGTTGAAGAACACAGAAACCATTCCCAATGACAATAGAAGGGATAAGAAGGAAAGGCGAGTTGAAATTGCTTGGAGTGACGTTCAATGAAGACCCCTGTAGTTGGGATACTCATTTCGAATACATGCTTGAGAAAGCCAATTCTAGTTATTCTTTACCTGAACTTACGATCTTATTTGAAAGTTTAATCATGCCAGTCTTTAAGTATGCTATTGAGGTGTGAGCATGTGCCTATAACAAATACCTTCTACAAATTAGTAGATAGATTTTGCAAACGTGCGGCAAGATATATAGATACACCAACAAGGTTCTGCCTATTACAGATTTCATCAACATGAAATATTTTTGGAAAAATTATCAAAACACAAAACCCATCCATTAAAATACATCTTCTCCCTCCGCAAAAACAGCACACTGTCAGGAAGCGCGACCATAATTTCATCTTACCATTTGAAAAAAACGGAGCGTTTTGAATGTTGTGTCGTTAATAGATGCCTTTTTAACGTTGTTTAATAGATGTTATTATATGCTTTTTATAGTTATACAATTTTATGTATTATGATTGATATTCTGATATTCGATAGGCAATTTCCGACAACCATATCGAAAAGTGGCATCCATTGGAATTCAACGCAACCGCCATACGCGTTTTTCCTCTACGATGGCAGGGAAGGATCTGTATGAGATTGGAACTAGGGTGCGAATTGCATTGGTGTAAGTACAAAAAAAGTAAGTAGAAACTGTGATAGATAAGGACGAAACGTAGATCAGTTTATACCTAAATCGCGAGGCCGCATTCATCTTAAGTTTTCGTTAAAGCAAGTCTGAGTTTAGCTGGCAAGACGCCTACGTAAGTGCTAGAGATACGCGTTTTTTTTTTATAAGAACAACTTAATAAGAACAACAAAACACGGAGTGGAAAAAACTTAAGTACAATTTTAGAACAATTCAAGCTGGGGCTCGGTCTCGATAGCTAGTTCTTCCTAAAATTTTGCTGAGCTTCAATCTTCACAGAAATGATTCGCATATTTTCTCTTTTTTTGCCTTGACTATACGCTGCAACGTGTATATAAAAACTTGCCCTGAAGTTAGATCCTTACAGTGTACATGTAATGCAATAACTTAGGCTTAGTTTTTATTCGATTTAAATAACACATGAAATAAGAACAATTTAAGATCAATTTGAGGCTCAAACTGCCAAAAAAATTATACGTTATTAAGAACAACGCAAAAAATACAGCGCAAAAAAATAAATGAAATTCAGTGCCTCGATCGCCCCGAAAACGTGACCTGGTGACAGCTGAAATGCACAGCCCAAAGTCAATGAAAGCTTGGTTCAGTTCAAAGAGCTGTACAGGACGAAAAACTTGTTCATGTTTTTTGGATCATGGCAAGAAGTGTGGAAGCTGCCAAATTTTGTCACGGTATTGTCGTTATTCAGTATATAGAACTAACAAAGCTGTACAACCAGAATTTTTTTACCCATTATTTTGTAGGTTCCGTTGCATTAAACACGAGGTTCCATTATAAAAGGGTTAGGCCCGCCCCTTTTTCGACCCTTTTCTTATGAAATTTGAATAAATTTTGAAATGTAATGGCGGCCATTGATAAAAGAAACAACCCACTTTCAACAATCCGAGGTCATTTACACCATAATCGTGAAACAGTTTCATTTTTTTAAAAGCAAATGAAGTCATTGGCATAATACCGTTCTACTGGTAGGCGTACGTCGTGAAAGGCTGCTGATAAGAATTAAGATATACGAAATTTATCGCCGGAGTAATTCAAAATTCGTGCGTGCTTCGTAAGACCAAATTAGACAAACAACGTTGATCGAGGCCTGCATTTTTTCGTTAGTTTGTTCGGTGAAACTTCGTTTCAGCAATTAGAATTCATAGTAACACTAATAAAAAAATAAAATCAGCCGAATACCATCATGGCAAAGCTCAGATGTAAGAATGAGCTATACTCGAATCAAAAAGCGCGCCACAGCTGGCAGAGAGCACAGTCCTTTATAGATGTTAACTCGACGGTGGATAATTGGCAACTGAACGCGTGTGAAACCCCTGGCCATGGGCTCAGCACTTTTATACTGGAACCTCGTGTTTAAGTTACGGAAAATGAAATACGGGTTTTTGTGAAACTGAAAAGACGAACATACATAATGACGGAAACCTTCGGTTTTCTTGCTTTGTTAGCTACCCCTGGTTATTTGCCCTACACTAATGAAATGAAGCATTATAATATGTACTTCATACACACATTTATTGTAACCAACAAACAAAACTAGACCAGATTCAGACACAAAATTTCAAAACCCAGAGCTAGCAACTTCATTATCTAAATAAAACGTTATATGTAAAAATGTAATCTGTTAAATCTTTCATCAAATTTACTTCTATTAAATTTCTTACAACCCTTAGATGACTGTTTAGAGCAGTTGCCTAATAGCTCATTCACGGCTTCTTCAGATGGGTCAAACAAAACTATGTACGAATCGTATCAGGCCAGACTTTATGGTCATAGCGCTTGGTGTATTGACTCGCATAAGCGAGAAAAATGGGTTCAAGTTGATTTAGGGCAGCTGACATACGTCACAGCGATAGAAACCCAGGGATCCGACAAGAAACAAGCTTGGGTTACCGAATATCTCATCTCGTTCAGTAAAGACCAAGTCAACTGGAAAACAACTACTCAACTTGTAAGTATGGGGCTGGGGCTGCGAGCTCGAGAGCTTTAATTTGATTAGTAGCGAACTTGTTATCATTGTTTGGTACAGTTTTTGCCTATCGTAAAATTTTTGTAAAACCATCCCCCGGGTTTAAGCTAACGCAGGCTTAAAAGCCTACCCCCCAGGATTTAAACTCACCCCGGCCAAATATTGAAGTCTACCCATTTGCTAACGAATGTATTAGTCCAAATACTAGCCCATGTGATATTAGAAGGTCCCCATCTGAAAGCCAATGCATCTCCTGCATAAGTGCTTGCGTTCCTTTTGCGTTTCTTTCAAAACGTCGAGACATTGAAAGTTACGGACTAAGCAATAAACATTTATGAAGTAAGAATACGAATATTGTTAAAGAAACAGGCTCATCGATAACATTGAGGCTTGTAGGGGTTTTTTTTGCTTACACACGGTACCGTTAGATAATAAGTTTTAAATCGAGCCCGTGTTGGGAACTGGGACTGTCTCGGTTCCTGCTAGCCGTGTGGCCTGGTACGGAGTTTTCTATCGCCGCCATATTTTGGGAAATCGCAGTTGACCTGAGTGTTTTGAGAAAATTGTTCAATCTACAGTTGAGTTGTGAGTTGACTGATAAATGGACTTAACCGGATGTAAGTCGTTAGTTGTTGCTTTTATGTTCTGCCTTTTGGGCCATTTTCAATTGTTGTTATTGGTTTGGATTTTAACTCAAATCGTCATTGGCGTTTTGCTGTTGCTCATTTAAACCTTTCATTGCAAGTGTACTGTGCCATACCTTGAATTTGTTATCTACAAGAATTAAACAGTGATAAAATACAATTAAACTCGTTAGCTGGTAACGGTAACCCAGACGAAACAACACGCGTGTCTACAACTGTGGAGGTTGCGACAACCTCTGATCAAATTGATAAACATAACATCTAGTTCAAGCATTGATTTGCTCTACCGCATTTTGATGACAAATTTTAAAAAGAACGGCGCACAGGAGAGGGAAGGGTTTAGTAAATATTTCGGATAACTTTTTTGAAGAAAGTATTCTATAACTTTGAATTCGGTTATAAAATTTGCAAAGATTTTGAAAAATTTAAAAGTAATTCGTCTGTTGAAAGCTGTGGGGGTTTAGCAGATTGCATGACCACACTGTCCTTTAGTCTCTTTAGAGTTTTGTAAACTTTTCAAAATGTTTGGTTTATGAGTATTATAGAGCTGATAGTTCCACTAAGCCATAATCTAGTTGAAGAAAAACCACGGGTAGCCCCAGCTTTAGATGCAAATTAGCACTGTTCAGTCGAGTCTTAAATTTCAGTAGACAGTACTATTTTAAGCAAATGCATGGGAATTTGACTCGAGTTGGGAATTTGAATTCGCACCTAAAGCTTGGGTTACCTATGGAAAATCCAGATAAGTTGTGAAAATGCTTTTTAAGTCGACTGCTCATTCTTTTTTGTTGGTGATGTTTTCGTTTTATACTTATTGAATATTATGATATGATTTTGCAAACAGGCAAATCGGGAAGAGGTCGAAAAACTCAGGGCTTTCATTTTTTTGTAGTATCAATATAGTTGTCCACAAAGTTTAAGAAAAGTTGTCACAGCAAAATACCTTAAATGATTCAAGAGTATAATTTTAATTCTTGCTTTCAAACGTTTTTTCTTTTTAAAACGTTTTTTTATTTATTTTGAAAAAACTCAACTTCGAGTAGGACAACTTTGAACGATAAAGCCGGGGACACACTAGGCGATTTTATGCGCTGATCGCAGCAACCAGGGGGAAATTCGCTTAAATTCGATCGTTTAGTGTGTCACCTATATTGCAATATCAAATTTCGCTGATGGTAGCGACTGATGTATAAAATCGCCAATATCTACCATGTTAGGTATGAGTGATTTAAATACGCCACGGTCCGCAGGCAGGCGATCGAATTCGTTGCGATCGGCGTATAAAATCCCTAGTGTAACCCCGGCTTAACGTGAATATGTTGGAAGATTCCTATTTTTATGCAGACCATACCGATTTAAGATGATGTAGTATTGTTACAATTTGTCATCATTTTCTATTTTAAGATCTTTATTGAATTGGTTTCAATTTAGAGAAAAACCGATTACTTTGCGCGAAACCGAGAACTGCAGATATGGTTTTGTTGATGCCACGAACTCACAGACTGTTCAAAGGATTTTCACGAGACTAGCCAGGAAGTAAAACCTTTAAGTCGTCAGTAGGTGTCTTTGTTGTTAAGACTCTTTAATTAGAGAGCCGATGAATTTAGATTCATATTGTGTAGCTTGCCTGCTCGATAAACAACTACCATGCCGCTAAGTTCATTTGCATGGTAATTATTTAGTCTAAAATTTGAACTCTAATCAGAGTGTACAAACATAAATAGACTATATTGAGTCATAAAAAATAGAAAGGGATACCTAAGCAAATGTAAAGTGGAGAGTTGAGAACAGTAGGGTTCTCACCAGTAGAAAGAAAGAGTGAACGTCGATTCTTAGCATCTCCATTATGAACGTTCACCATTAAAAATGGTACTTTCCTGGTACCTCTGCCAATTCGAGCGCTTAAATCCTCATGGGAGCTAATCATCGAGATTCATTAGAAAATTCGGAATCCCAAGAAAGCTCTGGTTACAGAAGTCGAGTTGGAGGAGAGTCTCAGATGTCAAAAGGGAGCAACAAAAATATCCGCATGTTGTTTGTGACTTTTCAGAGTAAATGCTGGCTCGATTGCAGCTTAAAGAGAAGAGGTAACTTTCTAGAAAATGCAAATGAATTTGAAGAAAAGTGACAGAATATTATGTTGACGATTCAGAACTCAATGGTCCGTAAAAAAATTATCGAAAAGGAGATCGAAGGCTGCTACAAAAAAGGTAGACAATGACAACACTATAGGAAAATAGTCGAAAACGACAAAGCAGTAGCCGAAGATGTGTGTAAGCAATCGATGCCAGTTTTTCTCAACCATCTCAAGTCGTTTTTCCTGTACGTTTATATCGCATCCATAAAAAATCCAAGTTTCTTGGCTATAGAATAGATCATTATACAAAGCTTAAAACTTCTCAAAGTAATTACTCATTCAACAATCTCAATCTCAATCTCACAAAATCACTCAAAAGGCGAAACTGAACAACAGTGTTCAAAGTTGGCCTCCTTGTCAATGAGCAACTTCGTAACTTCTCAATCGACGTTCTTGTTTGTTCCACTAGTACTAGTTCTTGTCCCACGCTTACCCGAGGTCGTCGTAGTTGCTAAATCTCCAGAGCATTGCTATATCGCCAACAGAACGAACAGTCTCTTGCTTTGTAGTAAAATCCCGTGTAACTCCTGTGATAACTTCTTGTTATGCTTGTCTGTCGAGAACCTTACCTTCTTTGTTTCAAATTGCTGAGCTGGTTTTTTTCATTGCATTTATAGTTTTTTGGTCAGGGTATAGAGTGTTCTTATTTTCTCTACAGCCATACTAGCACTGTTACCAATCCCTTCCAATTCCAACCCCCTATTTTACATGAGTTTGAATGTTCTAATCGTAAGATGGAAAATCTAAGTGAAAACTAAATACCAGGTTTTGACAAACCTCGATTTTATTCTCGAATGAAAAACTGACTAACTACAGGCAATCATTTTTAAAGTGCTACTGGTGCGGAAATCCAAGATTCAGGGTTTTTTGTTTTGTTTTTGCAGAATCTAAAAAAGAGATGTAATGTAAACATGTTGTCAAACCTTCGAGATCAATACGTTGAAGTGTTTTTTTTGTCAAACTCAACGCTGGTGTTTTTGTCCGCCATTAATCGAGAGCGAATAACCTGCGTCATGCTGGTTTGAGCACAAACAACAGATATGATGTCAATGACTCAACCCATGCCGCTCTCAAATTAACTGCATTGTATACAGAGAGGTTACATGGGTTTCTTTCGTTGTTTTACCACTGTAATATTAATTTTTGGGTGTGCTTTGCCTTTCGTTGGCATTATGTACGTAGTTTTGGTTGTCTGGGGTTGAGCCGTTGACGCTGTATGGTAACTCGCATTTCTGTAATGGTGGACGGATTTTTTCGCCAGTCATCGGGAAAATAAAGACACTCGCAGGGCTCCTACACAATTTATTGTTCTAGAAGTGTTAATTCTCCTTCTAATCTGTAGATTGGATTAGAAAATGTTGAAAAAGTTTCATGTTGGTTTTCGTACTAGTTGCACTTTTACAAATTTACATGTTGCAATAAAGCTGCTGCGTCTCTGCCATGATAGTCAAAATGGAAAAACGTAAACAAACATTCTATTAACACTTTGTATTTTATTTCTCTTCAAGTCTTTCTCGACCTTGAAATCTACATTTTATTTGAAATATTTTAAGCTTAGCCCATATGCGCAACACAAACTGGGAGATCTGAAATGAAGTTGTTTTGCAGAATGGAAACAAGAGCCCTGGAGCCATCGTAAAAAACACTTTTGAGCCTGTTATAGTAGCTCGATATTTACGGTTTCTGCCAACAAAATGCTTTCAATTATGCTGTGCAAGACTCGAGGTTTATAAAAGATTAGTCCTTGAAGGTGAGTTGTTGAAAACCTTAAACGTTTATCTTGTCATATACGCGTAATGCAGGCGTTTTCACTCCTGACGTATTCAGATTTTCATTGAGTAAGCAATAAAGAAAGAATGAAAATGAAACGCATCACTTTTTCATAGTGTCCAGATTATGTTCTATCAGCTTCATTCACTTTAACTTGTAAACAACTTCGTTTTTAAGCTTTCGCGATTTCTTATGTCCCCATAAAAACAATTGAATACCATCAGTACTAGTTATGTTTACCAAAGAAACGGCAAAGTTCTAAATATTGATTTTTTGGCAATACTCTTATCTCTGTTATTATGTGTGTTAACAAATGCATTCTTGTCTAACCCGGCCTACTCCCTTATTTACTTACTTAGCTAGCTCGCACCATCTAAATGGTTTAGATTTATCCATTCTCAAAACAATTATCAAAGGAGACCTTCCCACGTGAAACGGGGAATAATCTAAGTTTAGCTGAATTACACCATCAACATCTAGACACATGCCACTCAAGGACAACACTCAAGGTTGTTTCTAGGCTCGGGCCGAGCCAAACTGCCCTTATAACCCCCCACCTAACTCTCAGCTGACCTTGAAGCTTAGTTGGTTAGAGAGCTTAGAGCCACGTATAGATCTGTTTTGTACGTGTATGTAGGTCGTTGATTCGAATCCCACCGAGGTCATATTTTTTTTCTCTTTCCTTTGTGTTTGTTCGTGGGCTTCTTTGTGCTGTAGATCGCGGCAAATCTTGGATTATCCCCAATTTCCAGTGGCAAGGTCTCACTAGTCTTAACTCGAATCTATACGTTGTATCAAAACAATGAGTTTCAGTTTAAACACACTGAACATTTCTTCCTATCTAGATAACGAATGGGACTATTCTTTGAGGTTTTTTGGGTCCAAGCAAAGCTACGTAAGAATAGAACAGATGACGGACCTTCACCAAATTGGAGCTTATTGGTGGATGAATGTTCCATACTCTGCCGGATGGTCTACTGTGTTCTCGTTCGCAGTACCTGGTAACACATCAGTTCTGTTTGCCTACTCGTTTCGAAAATATCGAGAGCACATGGTCACTGTAAACAACAAGAAAATGTTAGTGATTTGTTTGTGTAGTTTAATTATCCTGTACAGCATGCATTGAGTTTGAACTATAAACAAAAACATTTAAAAGATGCACTGTAATCGATCACATTGCATAAAATCAGTTTGTAGATTCCTTAGAGCAGCAAGCTTTAAAATGTATACACACAAAGTCTGTGGGGATCGGATAAAAAAATAAAGGTAGCTAGTGTAAGAATTGGAGCCCCAAAACTGCTTGGACAAAATTTCTATATGACGTATAGGTCACGTTTTGTGCTGTGACGTCATTATCTTGTCTCACCTCAAGAGATCGCGGAAGGTTTTTGCAGAAATTCGCCTCGAAAAAATTCGAGGAGAACAACTGATTTTGAACCAGAATGAAAACAGGTCAAGATGAGTTGTTTAGATTACAAAACGAAGCAACAAGCGTTATATTTAAACGTGTTGATAACAGTTAACTATCTAGAAACAGTAAACTAAAATAGCTATAATTTAGGGAAGAAGTCAAAACAATGTTTTTTTTAAGGAACCCAATTTTGTCGAGGGAGGTGGTGAGTGGCGGCACATACCCCCTACCCCACCCTACCCCACTTTTTCAGGGCTCAATTTCTCAAAACCTGAATTAGCGGTATTGGTTTTTGTTGTATTATGGACTCCTCTCTCCACAAAGAAAGCGTTGCTGCAAGCACTTTATCCGAATCTGTTTTATTGAATATGATATTTGCTCCAGAAATTCAGCATTTTTGAAAAAAAGGTAGTGGGTGGCGGCACACAATACCCCACCCCCAAAACTGGGTTCCTAGGAATTACCATTGTTTTGACCTTTTCCTTAAAAGAACAGAAACGCGAATTTTTCCAGTTTTTGCTTTCAAAGAGCTCATTTTGTAGTAATGGCAGATAAAAATGTTTTGGTTCTCAGAGTCCTCAGGGGACCAAAATATCTTTAGGACACAGACTGTGCTCAAAGTCATGTTTGTAGTCCGCTTCGAAAATTGCACTCGTGTTAATAATTACTCGATCGAACCAACCAGGGCAAACGATCGTTGTTTCGTAATAAAACATAAACCCATTTTACACAGACATTTTGTTTTTGTTTTTTCAATCCCACTTCCCGAGAAAAGCATGCAGGAGGAAGGTATTCCATTCCATAAGCAATCAGGTGTGTTCCCAAGACTTGAACACGAGCCTCAACGGTATTCCGTAAGTTTAATCGGTCAGTAAGGTAATAAACTTTTTCTTTATTTACATTTTATCTTTAGTGTTTTCAACAGCAAAAGAGATGTAAGCAACAACGGTTGGCAGCACGTTAGCATACACTGTTCAACAAAAAAGTTGAGTTTTCACCTCAATGGAAGAAGGGTATTTTCGAAACAGCACACTGAAGACTTTTCACTTGGTAACAGTACGTTATTCGTTGGACAATATCAAGTGACTGCTGGAAATGATTCTTTAGACAACTCTAGTTTTTATGGCGAGATAAGCCAGTTTGATATTTTAAAATGGGCTATTCGACCTACAACAGCCATGCTGGTGGGACCAAGGTACGGTACATACCCTATTGTGGTTAGTTGGACTGAGCTGAAGCTGTGGTCTTCCAGCGGAGTGGAAATCATTGCACCTTCTTCTGTCACATATCTAGGTAACCATACCTTAAAGGGATCCTCCACTTTTTAATATTCTTGGTCTCAAAAACTTTCGTTAAGTCTGCGTCCACCTCAGCAGCTCAAATTTGTTTACCCAACTTGATTTGTCATCTCCTTGGTTCGAGTTTTCCATGCGTAGCCATTTTGAAACGTGACTTGTTTTTGTTGTAGTGCCAGACCCCTCTCGTACGGTGGCTCAGAAGGATCAACACAAGTACAAATCTCACAACACCAAAAATAAATCCCACAACACAACAACAAATCTCACAACACAAATACAAATCTCACAACAAAAATACAAATCTCGCAACACAACAATAAATCTCACAACACAAAAACAAATCTCACAACACAACAACAAATTTCACAACACAAAAACAAAGACTCGCAATACAAATACAAATCTCACAACACAAATACAAATCTCACAACACAAATACAAAGAGTCGCAACACAAATTCAAAGACTCGCCACCGTACTCTCGTACATTGCAATTGTATCCATTCCATTTCAAAATGGCGGCACGCGGGAAATTCAAACCGTAGAAATTATCAAACTAAGTTGCTTAGCTTTAGATTCAATATGTACAGGATTATCAAATTTGAGCTGCTGATACGGACACAGATTTGACAAAATATTTATTTGGGATATATATGTTATACAGTGGAGGATTCTTTTAAAGTTCCTATCAAGCTTATTTTTTAAGTTCCTGATGAAATGTAGAACACTTTAATAACAATAATTTTCAAAAATAAAACATTTTCTCGCCGTTCCTGTTACATTTTTTTACATTTGAAACGTGTAATGATGACGTAGCAAGAGGCATGAAGCAGAGACAATTTTCTTTATCTCAAAACGTTGGATTCAGGCTACAACAGTCACATTGCTATAACTTTTAATCAATGTATTATTCCCTTGAAATTGTTTGAAACAACAATTTTATGACATTTTTTAACAGAAATAAAATTGTTTAAACAAAAACCACATAACTTACTGCTGCTGCGTCACAGGTTACCAGTTCCCGGCCTGCTCGGTCAAAATTTACGTTTCGATCTTTTTTGATTAAAAAGCATTCTTAGACGTGGATTATTTCTTTAGTTATTCGAATTTTGAGTTCACAGATGACAACAGTTTTAATCCGAAAAGTAAAAAATTAAGCTTGATAGGGACTTTAACGCTTTCTTGGGTTCGAACTTTCAGTTCTATTTAGTTATCAACATCATACTTCACCTTAAATAACACATACAAATTGAAAAAAAAAACTATAAAAAATTGGTATATTTGAAAATGAGACTTGATCAAGCGAACTACTTAAAATAAAAAGTAAGTTTCTTAAAGTTATCATTCGTTTCTCCTCTATTTTTCTCCAGTCCTAGAACTAATTTACAAGGAACAGTTTTCGTTTATGACAATTTTTACTTTAACCTGGCACTCGGATTGACTGGTTGAAATAAAAAAATCTACCGTCATAACGGTACAACGTCAAGAGATGTTTCAATTTTTTTTTCAAATTAGTTCGGAAAGGAATAACAGTATTTATTTCATTTTGTTTCCATTTAGGAGAAAAGTATGTTGCCCCCACTCCCCTTACCTAGCCGTAATCATTGCCATAACCCTAGCCCGAATTCCGATTCGATGAGGTATACGACGACTTTCAAACGGGAGCACATGTTTAAAAGTCTATAAATAGAACAAAAACTACCCTTAAAATAAACCGTATTAGTTTCCCCTGGTAGCAGCTAACATTCCATTTATCATAAAGTTACAACTCGATCGAAAACTATAACTTTTCTCGACACCAAGCAACACAAAAAGCTTATTCCTTTTTAAGAGTTTCGGGACTATACAATTTCTTTTAAGAAAACTAAAAGAATGGTAAACAAAGTGTTTAACCTGTAACTCAAGTCTCATGAACTAGTTTTCTTCATTATGCTGAGTTGTTCCTGTCGACTCAGCTGCAATATCGGATTTTTCAGCCGATGAAAAATGTGTTTTAAGAGTTTCGACTTTCAACGGTCATAAGAGGTCGAATAAGTTTTTCTATTCTGATTTTACGGTTTTATTGGTAATTATCATGTTAATCAAGCACTTCTTGACAGTTTGGCATAAAAATTACCTGTATTTGTTTCACCGAAATGGTTCCTCGTAAAAGGGGAGATTTCGTTTAAATTTTCAAACAAGTTAATCTCAAAATTATTTTTAACCCATAAAATGGTAAAAGCTAGCGATAAAAACGAAGACGTTCTGACATTAACTAACGCCATTATCAACAACAGATATAGATTTTAGAGAGTACCGAAATAACTTCGTTATGACATTAACTAATGCCATTATCAACAACAGATATAGATTTTAGAGGGTACCGAAATAACTTCCAGAAGGAAAAAGAATAAAGTAATTATTCTAAGCATTCTTAAGCTAACCGACCAACAATAACTTGTTTTTCAGTACTTGGTTGATTTTATAACTGGAATTGTACACTTTTAGCAAAGAGAATGTGTTTTAGTTAATGTGTATTTTCATTTAAAATATACCTATGATAGGAGTTCAATCTGTTCTATTCTGTTCACAGACAATGAGCAATGGGCTCTGCCCACTAGTGACGAGGGTACAGTGACTAACCTAGAAGGTACCAGAAATGGCTCATACGAGAACGGTAAAGCCGTCTTCGCCGATGGAGTGTTTGGACTACAGGGTAACACCTCCCTTGATCTAGGGGTGCACGAAGACCATTGTGTGGGAAATCCCGACCAAAAACTCTGCAGCTTCCAAGGAATTTCTATCAGCTTTTGGCTTAGTAATGGTGGTACGTGTGGTTTAATATATCTGTTCAGTGCTTGTAGACAGTGTAATGAGATTCGTAGTTTATAGCACTAACTTTACTTCCGTTTTTGAGAAGTCAACTTTTTGTTGTATTGTCGTCTCAAAAAGCGGGTTCTATATACCAACTAGGATTTTTTCTTAGCCAATATATAGATGTAAGTCGCTTTCTAGAAGCCATGGAAATGTATTTCCTGCTGAGGCGAATTGAGATTTGCGTCGTTGCCATCGAACCTTTTCGATTAAAATGAAAAAAAGAGGTATTTAGAATCGCGATACAAAACTTATTGCGGTTTTGAAACAACACTACAAAACAATGATAGGATAGAAAGAAAAATATCAAGTAATGGACTCTGTAGCTGAATACGGAATATATTTTTTTCAACTAGTTGTCAATGTTTTGTTGTGCTGCCGTCACAAAACCGCAATTTAAGTTCATACAATCAATGCAGGTTATACAAAGAAAAGCTTTACTTTTAAACTTAACTTTACAATTTTTTTGTGAACGTGAAACGCGCAGTAAATATACGTTTTATCATTGCTTCGTAGTAAAGCTCATATCGGACATTGTGAGTGGCAGGTTCCAGTATGTTTTGACCATGTGGCTTTCAGAAATAACGAGCAGCATATCAACATGGGTTAGATGTTATCGCTCCGCTGTGCATGGAGCTAGCTCGCACACATTTCATTCGCGGTGTGACAACAAAGGACCGACTATCACGTTAGTTAAGGTTGGAGAAAACATCTTTGGTGGATATCTTGATCAAAGTTGGGGAGGTATGAAACTTTTTACTTTATTGTAAAGATAAATTCATTTGAAGGGCTTCAAAACCATATTCGGCACTGTTCTTGCGCTAGTTTATGGTCGGAAGTTGCGGTACCTTTAAATGATAAAACTAGTTACAAAGACAGCAAAGACTGAAACTCCCTTAATATCCTTTAATCTAAAACAGAATGTAGTTTTGGTTTCCTGGTTTGGATTAGTGTGGGTGTTCCATTTAAGATCTACAAAGAGGTGAATTTTCAGAATCTTAACCGACAAAACTCAGGTAAGCTTCTTATCCTGGATACAGATTTGGTGATCAAGTTCGGGGAACTTAGTCTTAGTAAGTCAGACAATGAAGTCCTGTACTTTAAGCGATGTAGTTTCATGTCATTTTCAATGCACCAGTTATAATCCTTTGGCAGAGACTTTTGACACAGTTGTATCGTTCACTAATTTCCATCTGCGGTCATGGTGAATAGCCAAGTCATTTATCCTGATGAGGAAAAGCATAGGTCCGAGCAAGGTCCCTCGAGGCACGCTGTCGTTCGCGGAAAATCATTTGAGTTTAACACCAGAGGTCTTTACACGCAGTTTTTTGTCAGGTAGGAGGTATATCACCCTAACCCAGTTGGTGACGGTTTGGTTTTTGTCCTACTTGTACATTTTACATATAATATGGTGGTTAATGCGACTGAATGCCTTGCTGAAGTCGAGAAGGAAAACGCAACCAGTGCTTTTACCTTTAACGTCTGTGTATCTGCGTACGTGTGAAGAATCCAAAGCAACGTGAGAACTGCGGAACAATCAGAAAATGTTCCAAACTTCTTCGGGTTGAGTTTTTGGTAAATTGATTCAACAATCAAATTTGCCAAAAATCGTTACCGTGCCAAGCTAGATTTCGGAGTTAGGAATGTTGTTGATGTGTTGTACTGGTTGGGTCTTTGGGACAGGAATTACAGCAGCTTTTTTCCACTCGATGAAAACTTACGCTTGGCTCACAGACGCACTGAAGATGGATGCTATGGCGGATGCTACTGATGCAGCAAGCTCGACGGTAAAGTCTTTAAGAAGCCAGCTTTGTACGTATCAGGGCCAGACGAGTTTGTTTTTTGATTGTTTCGAGGCAGGAGTCAACATCCTCTACAGAAAAGTAATGTTGAGGCGGTAGGACAGTGTTTAATTTGTCGGAACTGTAAACTGGAGGCATAGGACTTTGTACGTCAACAAAAGCTGCATTTACTGACTGGTTTCAAAATGGACCTGGTTCTCTTGGATGGAAACTGCTAAGCTTTTTTATGGCTTTTCACTGTTTACTGGAGACAGGAAATAGCTAAGTTTTGCTTCTTTCACCGTTTGATTCACACCATTCGGGAGATGTTTATATTGGCAGGTATATCTGTCGGCAAGCGCTTGTTGTTTATTAGAGATGAAGATGTCTTGGACTGCATAATCCATGGCTTATCTTTTCAGTCGATTGTTACCTTCACAATATGACCCTGGGAGCAATTTCTCTCCAAAAACCATTAACAAAGGTTTGTTTATTGTAAGGTGTAAGCAATTAAATCGAAGGTTCTTGCTTGACAAGAAAGATAAGATTTTGTTGTGCCATGACAATCTACTCATTCACCAAGAAACACTTTCTGTTTTAGGTCCGCAGAGACACATTACCAGTGACTCTGCATTTCTATTTAGTCTGAGGAACTTAGAACAGTTGGCACCATTTAAAATGGCTGTCAACCCAGACAAAAAGCCTTACGCCGCGGAAACCAATACAATAATTGGGCCAAAATTTGGTACCACAGATCTTTTGATCAATTTGCAACAAAATGGAGGAACACTGCAACAGTCAATCAGTCATCTTGGTAGTTCGTACTTGCTACCAAACCACAGTAATGGCAACTTGTCTATTGAGCGGTGGCAAAAACTTCTTGCAGGGAGCCATTTTTTTACGCCAGATGATGTCGAGGTCTTTTATTTGTACGGTAAGTTGATTTTTGGGGGGTCTCCACACTCGTTTTGCACCTTCTGAAAAAGCAATAATTCTTTATGATTATGTTCACGATTGCTTGCAAAATGTCACGTTTCCGACGATAAGTTCTTGAACTCGACACAGAGAACTGCTCTATATTCATATTACAAGCAAAAAGATATTGCTTAACTCAGAACATAAGAAAAACCTATAGGTCGCCAAGCTCGTTTATTAGAAAATAACGAGATTCCTCTTTGACGAACTCCAGCCATAGAGAAAAAAAACGTCATTTTTAATGCACTCGTGCTGACTTACGGGAAAAATTGTTCGCAGGATCCGCAATACAAAAAAAGGATATTAGCTTTGAAGGGTTTCCTTTTACCTGCTGTTCGAGTTTCCTTTTACCAGCTGTGAAAGAGGTTCCTTTAACCTGCTGTTTAAGAGTTTCCTTTTACCTGCTATCAAAGAGTTTCCTTTAACCTGCTATCAAAGAGTTTCCTTTTACCTGCTGTTAAAGAGTTTTTTTTTACCAGCTGTTAAAGAGTTTCTTTTTAACTACTGTTTAAGAGTTTCCTTTAACTTGCTGTTTAAGAGTTTCCTTTTACCTGCTATCAAATAGTTTCCTTTTACCTGCTGTTAAAGAGTTTCCTTTTATCAAATGTTTTAGAGTTTCATTTTACCAGCCGTTAAAGAGTTTCCTTTTAACTGCTGTTTAAGAGTTTCCTTTTACCAGCTATCGAGGAGTTTCCTTTTACCTGCTGTTAAAGAGTTTCCTTTAACCTGATCTTTTTAATTGCTCCTTTTGACTGAACTCAGGACCTGTGTTAGAAAATTGCCACAAAGTTAACACTATTACCGTTGTTATACAAATAAAGTTATAATTTAAAGCTTTAGTTTACCAAGCTTTATACGCCGAGTTTAAACCAATTTCGTGTTTGTTTTTGTTCGTTTTTATAAATGCTTATAGCTCCAGAGAAGCCGCTTGGTGTCGCTCATCCTAACCATTTCAACAACAGCCGGCTGAGGAGTTCTTCAGATGCCAAAGGCACGACTGATGCACCAGAAATGGCCCGTCTCGATGAAAAAATACCTACTTCAACTGAGGAGGACAAATGTTGGTGTGCCCACCCAAGCTTCAAAACGCAACAAAGTCTTGTTTTTGAACTGCATACAGCACTTAGCGGTTCGCCTATAACACTAAAGATGAAAACATGCAAAAATGGAATTGTTACACGCTTCGACATCTGGTACATAGACCAAAATAACAATACAAGATCATCAAGAAAAGTATGTGAAAAAGGCAATCGGTAAAAGTACTTCTTCTGTTGCAAAGAGAAGACTAACTTCATCTCTCTACTCCTGCACCATTATAACACCAGTAATAATAATGAGAAATATAAAACGAAAATATGATAAAAATATTGATAATAATAATAATAATAATGATAATAATAATAATAACTTCGACTTCAATTTTATCATAATATGAGTAATAGCTTACATGTTTATTTTCAT
Organism: Hydrozoanthus tunicans; assembly: GCA_026413305.1. Taxonomy (NCBI): domain Eukaryota; kingdom Metazoa; phylum Cnidaria; class Anthozoa; order Zoantharia; family Hydrozoanthidae; genus Hydrozoanthus; species Hydrozoanthus tunicans. The sequence continues at coordinate 4,229 of JAOBAT010052463.1, read as the reverse complement.
CGACTGATCCGCAAACAGCCTAGCTTAACAGAGCGGATCAAGATCAGTTAGGATGTAGTTATGCAAGAACCTGACACATACATAGTTAAAGAAATTCGGTGTAGGAATGAAGCGCTTTGTAAGTAAAAGCGGTTAGCATGAAAAAAAAACATGAACCATGATACTTACAATTACCAAAACAAGTCAGAACGGTTAGACATAAAACGCTGTTAAAAGGTATTAAAATACATAAAAGGCGAGGTAAAAATTTTTTTTGTTCGGAAACTTTTTAAAAAAGGTTTTACCTCGCCTTTTATATATTTTAATAAGTCAGAACGGAAAATATCATATGTTGCTTTATTATGTTATCCGCCTCAGAGCCTAGATGATTTTATCTAGTGTTTAAGCAAAGTAACAAGTCAATTCATTAAATTTAGGACTTTAGCAGCTGAAAAACTTGAAATGAGAGCACTCGACACGCGACTTGATAAAACACAACTTCAACGTTTAAATTTTTGTTGTATAAACATTTTGAGAAAAAAAGGGGTAACAAAAATGCCATGAAGTGAATACAATTACAATACTTGTTTGGTTTTTATTCCAAACAGTCTGGTTTCGAGGAAAACTCGAGGAGTTGTCAGTCGGCGAATCACAATCGACATTTTCTTATGTCAGTTGCGAAGAAAACGCGGCGAGGATTTATCAAAGTGCACATTGTTCGTTCATAAAAGTTGAGTTAAAAAATTCCGATTATCAAAAAAGATTTGAATTCTTCTAAAAATCTTTCAAACTAAGCACATTGATGTTAAATGGAAAGTCAAAAAAGGTTCTCAATCGACAAAGGCATTTATAAACGTTACTAGCGTAAACAAAACACAAACCCGAAACGATCGAAAACCTCAAAAAATATTGAAGTTCCGGATAAGCTCTATCGTCTCTACTTGAGTTATTGATAAATGGATAGTTTAGGCTTCCAATCTTTCGGTGTAAGAGAAAAATTTCAATATTTTTTGGTTTTAATCAAAACAGTCAGGTTTCGAGGAAAACTCGGGAAGATGTTACTCGCTGAATGACAATCGACGAAAAAATGCGGCGAGGAATCAGTAAATTGCACATTGTCTTTTTTTTTAACCTTGAGTTGAAACACCTCGATTACCAAAAAATTGGTGAAAAATCTCTCAAAAATCTTTCAAACTAGTTAAGCATACTGATAATAGGAAAGTTAAAAAAGTTCTCAATCGACAAAGGCATTCATAAACACTAGTGTGAACAAAACACAAACCTGAAACGATCAAGAACCTCAAAAAATATTGAAGTTCCGATGCAGGATACGATAAGTTCGATCGTCTCTACGTGAGTTATTGATAAATGGATAGTTTAATATTCCATTCTTTTGGTAGAAAAGTCCCTAAAGCCAGAGAAGTTTGTCTAAATCAACCTTTAACTTTTTTAAAAGTTCGTTTATGGGCAGTGATTAAACACGGAGAGCTGTCCTTCACAAATAAGTTGAGTCCAAAGCACTGAGATGTTTCCTAATTTTGCTTTAAGCAGCCATATAAGTTTTAATAACTGTGATATGAACCTGTTTGGTTTTTGAATAATAGACATTTGAAATCATCCATTGTCGTATATAAAAAGATCTCAGCTTCAGTTGAAAATGCTTCAACTCACGTTCAAAAGTCCGTTTCCTAGAAACTTGTCAAAGAAACACGGAATCTGGTTGGCTGTTTCTACGTACAGAGACTTTATCTATTCATACATTCGCTCTTTTGGTCAACTCATCACAACAAATGTTTGGTTTTAAGTTGGTCCTTATAGTTATTATTTCATAAAAAAAATTAAACACGGCTAACGTGTTTGCACAGGCTAATGCGAACCCCGGTGGGTTTAGGAGAAATCTAAAGCAAGCACAAACACTCGACCTTCAAAGTGCTTGCACTGATCCGCTCTCGATTTCTCCGAAACGCACTTTGGTTTGCATTAGCATGTGCAAACATAGTAGCTGTGTTTAATTTATTAATTGTTTAATTCTCTAAACAGACATTTAGAGGCACAGGAAGAAAATCATGGAGCCTGAAGAAAGTAAATAAACTCATTTATCTGAACGTCACCGACTGGGAGTCAGGGATGTGTATGAAGGCAGGTTTGTACAAAGGTAAGTAACCCAACAGTTTGCTTTTGTTATTTGTTTTGTTCAAAAAAAATCCTCGGTTTTACGGCGTTCTTTGTCTCAACTAAAACTCGATTAAAAATTTTGTGAACATATCAACAGCTCAAATTTGATGATTATGTACATATATTCTGTGCATTAGTTTGATAATTTTCGTACTGCCAGACCCCCTCTTGTTCATTGCTATTGTATTTATCGAAAGTGGAGACTTACACTGTAACCGAAATATGCCACATTGTAGGCGCGCGGGAAATTCAGACCATGGAAATGATCCAATCAAATTGCTTGGTGTTGAAATATACATAGGGTTATCATGTTTAAACTGCAGATTTTTGCACCATAAGGCCTATTTTAGAGTACTGTGCACAATTTTTCCACCATGCACTTCCAAGCTACCTAAGTGAAGAACTTGAGCGAGTACAAATACGGCTAACCAAAATTCTCGCTCTAAAATCATCATATGATAAATGCATCGCAAACTTTGGTCTCGCAACCCTCAAGGAGAGACGAGCCAACTTTTGCTATCAGTTCTTTTCGTCCATAACAAGTAAGCCAAACCATAAGCTTAACAGCCTTTTGCCATTAGTGAACAACTCAAACTACAAGCTCAGACGCCAGAGGAACTTTTTCTTACCCCGTTTTAAAACCGACAGGTTTATTCCCGCAATGTGCGCTTCTTATTATGAATTATCATAAATTTTAGTTTATTTTCCAATTTATAAATTTTATATTACATGTACATTCAATTATCGTGCAATTTAAATATGTATATTACGCAATTCAGTTTTGCAGCTGCCATGTAATATTTTTATTAAACTATCTATCTATCTATCTCAGATATGGACACAGATTTGTAAACAGTTCTATTTGAGAATAAAAAATGTTGCCAAGTCAAGGATCCATTTAACAGCCTTTTTGTCTCTGTATGGGTACGAAGAATTCAAAGTTATACGTCAAAAGCATTCATGCAGGAACCCCAGAGCTCTTCAACTCCTTGACTATTTTGTTGTGATGCTGATTCAAAAACATTTTGATAAGAAACCAAGCAAGTAACCCAAATAACTAACACCCACAGGAGTTGTTTTGGTTTATACGAGTCCTGTAGGATTAACTTTTAAGTTTACATGCCTCAAGTCTATTTCCCAAGAATCTTCATTGCATTAGATTCTTGTATATGAAGATGAAACATTTCTTATTAGTACTTCCTTACCTCAAAGAGCTTTTCCAACACTTCTATTCGACTGTAAATGGATAAAAGTTCTTACCTGACCATTTTAAGTTCCCAAAATAAGCTTTAAAAATAGTGAAATGACAGTGCGAGTAAAGAATAAGACGACAATTTATGATCGTTAACGTTGTTAATTTATTTCAAAGGACTCCAAGCTGCTTTATACTAGCGTCTACAGCGAACTTGTTCGTTTTTGTTCTCAAACACTGTTCCGATAGCCACGCAAACTTCGCCACGATCATACCAATTTGACGGGAAAGTGAGATTGATCTCTCCCCTTTAGAAACATGTGACATCACAAATACCTAATGAGCTTAAAAATGTTGTAGCAGCTTTAAGCGCTTTGACTTCGTAAGTTCTCCGCGAAATTTATTTTGAAAACCGATGACAAGTGTCTAAGCGGAAATTTGCTCATCAAACTTTAGTTTCAGAAAATTTAAATTAGTTTTAAGATTTCGCTTCAGTAGCACTTTAAAGGCCTAACTTCCAAGTAATTACTCTATAGTCGCCTGGCTAGCCCAGTTGGTAAGGCGTCAGTCTTTCGTGCGGGAGGCCCGAGTTCGATTCCCGGTGCTGGACCTTCACTCAGGATCTTAAAACAACTGAGGAGAAGTGCTGCCTTTGCTTTAACATCTGCAAGACCTTTGCGTCTTCTCGGATAAGGACGTTAAACCGTAGGCCCAGTCTCTCGATCTCCTATCAGGGGGACTTAAAAGAACCCACATCATTTGTCGAAAAAGAGTAGGGTGATCACGGTGTTGTGGTCTGTCTTCTCCTAACTGAGGGCAACTCTTACTGAACATTACTGTGAGCCGTATATAGCGGACTATCTAAGACCCTCAATACCAGAGT